>PVHY01002768.1:0-111719 GCA_004024945.1 Uropsilus gracilis
TCTCTTTTTCTTTCTTTGTCTTCTCTATTTCTGTATCCTCAAGTGTGCTGATTCGTTCCTCTATTTCATCTATTCTACTGCCATGGCTTTTCTGTGCATTTTTGAGCTCATCTATTGCAACCTTTAAATCTTGAGTCTCTTTCAATTTCAATTTTAGGGATTCATTTTCATTCTTTAGTTCGTTGATTAGGGTATGCATGTTGATGCTTTCTTTTTTATATGTTTCTACTTCCTCCCTTAGTGCATTAATTGTTTCTATCATACTGTTGTCCTTTTTTTCTAATTCTTCTCTTAACTGCTGGAGTGCATTTAACATGTTAACAGAGGAATCTTTTTCTGAGCTGCAAATCATTTCTTTGGTGTTTCCTGGAGATTGTCCTTTCTTTGTTGGCGATGGATTACTTCCTGTAGGGCTTGCTTGCATGTTTAAAGTTTTTCTCCTTACTGTGTTTTGCTTTCGAACCTGTTCTACATATTGAAAAACCATGGGTCTCGTGTTGGTTGGCATATTGATGGAAGTGTATTCCAGGTTGAAAGTAGATCTGTACTTTAGTTTAGTTTAGTAATTTGCGGCGCCGGCGCCAGTGACGTCCAGCAGCTAACCTGGCGTGTGCAAGGTGGGTGGGGTTCCGGAAGAACCTGGAGGCGGGGCTTGGCTCCTAGGGATGACGGAGGGGGCGGCGCGGCGAGGGGGTCCCTCCCAAGGGCCTGGAGCTGGCAAGGTGACCTCCGAGCAGTAGCTAACCTGGCGTGTGCAAGGTGGGCGGGTTTTTTCTAAGTTTTCTTTATAAAATTTCCAAAGTTCTCTCCCCTCCTCCCTTCTTTTTTTACCCTGTTCTTCTCTGTCTTCATATATAAAAATGTTTTATGTAAATGCATGTGTCATACATACATATATAGTGCAAATATACATACACAGGTGTGCCCGCATATATGTAAATACATGCAAGTGTAGAGATGAGACATATGAATATGGGATGGAAATTAGATGATGCTTTTTTAATTACAAATAAAATTTGTTCCTAGTAATGGGTAATATTTATATCTGTAAAAGTATCTGTTATGATTGTAAGAGAAATGAGGAATCCAGAAGATACATTTCATGATGTTAATTGCTAGTTCTCTAGAAACTAGTTATTTTCCCACTTTTTGTTTTGAGGTGAGACTTTTTCATAAGAACTTAATTCAGTGGGTAGACTTAGACTGTGAATCAGGGAGGACATCACCTATTCATTTGTCTCCAACATTAGACCTTGTTGTATCATAGGGATATTTGAAAAATGGGTTTTCCCAGGAAAAATTTTGATTTGGATTGCTAAAAACAAGCAAGCAAGCAAGCAAGCAATCAAAAGGCAGGCTTAGAGGATGAGTTCTTACCATGTCCTCCTTAAGAAAAACTATCGTAGCCCACTTAGGACACAACCAAATATGGAGCTTGTGATGCTGTCATGTGTTGGAATTAACATGGACAGACATGCCAGCCCACTGCATCAGTGGGCTATTCACTACCTTGGTAAAGTAGTTTTAACTCTAATTTTAAAGTCTAATATAGGTAGACTTTATTAATTACATGAATGCATATGTCAGGCAATTGATTTGTCTAGCTTAGTTGTAAAGCGAACACTAATTCAGCTCCTCCCTAAGAGAATTTTGATGTGGATAACCATTTTGTTGAAAATATCTTACAAATCTTTGGTGGTTTTATAAAATTCTGTTGTCATGCTAAATGTGTCTTAAAGTATCCCTTTCCTTTTTTTCCATTCAAAAGGGGAGAAAATAGCTTTCTCTCTTCTTGTTGGCTTCAGAAAAGATAGTGCTAAATGTGGAGTGTTAAAGTAGCCATGTTTTTTGATGGAACCCTCTTGTTTGAAACAGCTCTGGAGCATTTATGCCCAAATTCTCTCAAAACAGAGCCATGCCTGCAAGGTGGCCTAATCATCATTCCTGTTTGTTCTTTTTCCCTTGCAGAAACACCTTCTTCTGTCCTGCACGATGTTTGTTCTGAGGGATAAATGCTTACAGCAGACAGCCTGGCTTCTTTGTTCTCATGTCATAGTCCTCTCTGTTGCCTCTTCATCTTTCTACTTTGAAAGATGTACCCTCCTGGGAAAACTTTGTGGACTCTGTCCCCACCCCACAGTCAGGGAACTTGATTAGCGGGAGAGTATGCGTCCAGGTGTGGAGACAGGTTCTGTTTGCCAGCAGTGCCCAACTTGGTCTCAGGTGTGTTGGACAGGGTAAGAGGCAGATTCAGTTTCAATAGTCCCCAAATAGGAACTTAAAAGTTAAATCCCTTCGAATGGTTCCAAATTGTATATGCCTGCCCATTTAGCCTAGAGGTCAGTTTCAAAAGCAGACTACTTCATTGGCTGTACTTTTACTTAAAATTGACTGGGTCACAACAGAGGAAACCAGGGTCTCACATGTTCACTGACTTTGAATATATTGAAGGACATTATGATTTGCTTCCAAAATGATGAGAAAATGCTAGACTGCTGGGGGCCATATCATTTATATGGTGGTTGATAAAATTTGTTAAATCTGTTGTTCAGATTCCAGGGGCCCCAAAATTCCAATAGGAGTATTTAAAATATACAGCTTTGGGCCTCCCTCAAAGTCTGTGACCAGAAGAGTGGAGTGAGGCTGGGAATTTGCCTTTTTAATAAATTCCCATGTGATGCAGGTGCTGTTGGTCAAGCAACCACACAGAACTTGAGCAGCAGTAAGTTAATGTATTTGATGATAGTGGTTCTTGGCTACACAGTAGAATCACCCAAGGAACTTTAAAACTCTTGATGCTCAGGCTGCTCCCCAAACCAGTGATTTCTGGATGTCTGAGTTTGGGATCCAGGCATCAAGGTACCCAAATTTTACTGAGCAGCCACACCTGAGAACTCTTGTTCTGAGCAAGTGCAGCTCAAGTTTTAATGCACTTGCAATCAATCACTCTGAGCTGTCAAAATACAGATTCTGGCTCAGGGGATCTGAGACTCGAACACACACTGAAGCCCCCCAGGTCAACGCTGCTTGGTCCATGAACCACAGTTGGGTTACCAGTCTCTCAAATCCTTGAATGCCACAGGGCATTTCAACCTCAAGTCTGTTGACAGGTTGGAACTGGACAGCTCTTTGCCATGAGGCTGTCCTGTGCATTGGAGAATGCTCAGCATCATCCTAACCTCTCTTCACTAGCTACTATCACACTCACCCATCTTGTTTGACAGACAAAAATTGTCTCCAGATTTGCCAGATGTCTCCCAGGGGTGACTGTAAGAGCAAAAGTCTTCCCTGCATGAAAACCAATGGAGAAACATAATATACTGAGATTGGACCCTTCCCCACTTCTTCACTGTGCTTTGTTTAATGGAACATCTATCCTTCGGACAGGAGAAGAGCAATTTATCCACATCTAGACTGTAAGAGGCCACACAATACAAGAGTAATTCCCATCAAGAAGAATCAAATGTCAGTCCTTTGCCTAAGACAGAGAAAGGTGGCAAAATGGTGATGTAATGACAGGTGCCTCAGAAGTTGGGGACCTGGGCGGGGGGGAAGGCACAGAAGTAACCTAATAATATTCTCAATAATGAATTTTGAAAACCATCAGTAGAAGCTTTATATGTATTTCTTAGTAAAAGTCTTGCTTGTTCCTGTTTCCAATCATCACTGAATTAAAGAAAAAGTTAAAAGTCACACATTGCCAGATGTGGTGGTGCATGCCTGTAATCCAAGCCCTGGGAAGCAAGAGGTTAACGATTGCTTGAGTTTGCAGGTTTGAGACTACTTGGGGCAACATACTGAGACCTGGTCTCGAAAAAGCAGCTGGGTGTGGTGGCATGCGCCTGTAATCCCAGCTACCTGGGAGACTGAGATTAGGGATTGCGTAAGTCCATGGGGTCAGGACTACCTTGGGCAACATAGCTACACCTCATCTCAAAAAAAAAAAAAAAAAAAAGCCACACCTCAGCGCCTTTCTGCTAAATGAAGTTTTTGGCATATAACCTTTTAACAAACCCATGAATAATTCCCTTAATTGACTAGCTGGTGATGTTTTTATTCCATGATGTTGTAGCAGTTCAGTGATAACACACACTCTAACACTACCCCCCCACCCCCCCACCCCCCCACACACCGAAAAGTTGTTAAGTCAGTGAAGGGTACAAATTGCATATCTTTCATGGTTTAAAACTGGAAGCCTTTTTAAATACAAAACATGTTAATGGTTAATATGATTACTGTGCACATGTGCATCAGTCTTTTTCCATCAAACCCCAATTCTCTAATTTGCTTGAACCAACTTTGGCATGAATGGTGCAGATTCAATGTTGAGTTGTGATTACCCAGGGCCACATTATATAAGCTCTGTGAGGGGTGGTGTCATTCTCTCACATCTGTCATGCGGCTGGTAATTAGAAAGGGAATGGTTATGGCAAGGACTGCTCAGAGCCACACAGCATTTTTCTTTCAACATCCATGGATTCATTTTTCCTTCTTAAAAAAAGCAGTGGCAGGTTACTTTCATTCCAAATCACTGGGCACATCAGAGTAAAAGGGGATCCTTATCATAGTAGGGTAAATTGTAATGAGTCTTTAATAAGCCAACAGAATAATTATGTGAGAATTACAAATGGTTTTCCTCTTTATTGTCCATAATCATTTGCCCCAAGTGACTGGCAACATATCCCTTTGGGACTGTTTCTGTTGGTAAAACGAAGGCCATGGTTGGTAAAGTCTGTTACATCTGAGGTCCCCCAGCACAGGCCTGGTGGGTTATTTACAAACATGCACTCATAATTTCTGGCTGAGAAACTTTTGGAGGCGAATTGCCCAATCCAAGCAACCATGAAGCCCTAGCATGCTGGTGCGCTAAGCACTGAGGGCCACATAGGTTAGGTTATAGGACTAAACTGCGAAAACTTATTTCCTCTCTTAGGAGCTATCTTCTGCAAATAGAGGAATGTAAATTCAAATGCTTTCCTTCTCTGATCAGTGGAGACAGTTTTCGTTTTATTTTCTCTTCAGGGAATCTCTCTGTGGCAGTCTCTGCCTTGTATAGAAACCAGCCTAGTCACTGCCCTAAGCCATGAGTGTGGATGTTATCATAGTATTTGCCCTGAATCATGGTGGGAACTTGTAAGTATGAATCCATGGTCTGTTCCCATACCTCCTCAAGAAAATATCCAAGATCCAACTGGGGCCATGGATGTAAATAATAACAAGTTGCCTTAGTCTTGCTTGAGAATAAAAGATCCAGAATGAGACGAGGCATAGGATGGTAGGTGGCAGGAACATGATCTCCTAGTCATAGAGATTATGAGGGCCATGGTCCAGCATGGCATCAGATATATACTTCTTAAACCCCTTGAAATTTGGTTTCTTTGCCTCTTCAAAATAGTTGATAATATCGAACTTATGGGACGGTTGAGAGGAGTAAGTGGGATGCTGTAGGCAAAGCATCTGCCCTAGTGCTGGCTGTTTAGTCAGGATTCAGCAGATGAAGTTGTGCTAATTGATCAGAAGGAGCATCTGATAAATCCCCATGTTGACATTATTGGTGTGCTCCTCTCAAATGAAGTGAAACTTCACCCTTTGTGGACAGAGATTGTGGTGGTTTTCTGTGAGCTCCTCACTGTGCTTTCAAAACTCCTGTGTCTTCATCAATTCAAGTTGTATTAACTTTGTTTGGTCCTCTTGGCTCAGTGTTTTGGTCCAATTTGATGAACCAGGGAGCCCGAGGTTCATTTCCTGGGTACCAACTAGAGAAAGTCACACCTTAAAACACAGAACAGAGGTTCTCAACATTAGCATGGTTGATAATTTTGAACCAGATAATTCCTTGTTGTGGGGGACTGTCTTGTGCATGATGGGGTGTTTATCTGCATCTTTGTTCTCTACCCACTAGAGGTTAGTAGCACCCTGATATCCTAGGTGGTGATAAAAGAACAAGTTTCTACCCAGTGCCAAATGTACACTGACCCCCTGGGGGACAAAATCATTGATGTTGAGAATCCCTCATTAAAAGCCATGCCTGTAGTTTAGAACAAAATGCCTAAGCATCATGCATCATGCTTTATAAAACCCCAGAGAACTTTGCAAAAGAAGAAACAAAGAGCACCTGTCTGGGCCCTGCTCTAGACTCTAGAATCAGGAACTTGAAGGTAAAGGCCAGTAATCTGAATTCTTCAAACCCCAGATGTTTCCCATAAATAAATGGTTTAGGGACCAAGTGATTTACCTGTCATGGTCTCTTTGACAGTAGTCTCAGGTGGACTTGTGTATTATAATCTCATTCTGAGAATTAATTTGGCTGCCTTGCTGGGTTATTAATGGCAAAGTGGGGTTGCAGACAAGGAGGCATTTTGAACAAATAGTTATGTCCCTGGCTGAAGATGGGAATGTGGGTCAATGAAATGAGAGGTATTTTTGTTTGAATCAGTAACACTTACACATTGGTCAGATACCTCACTCTGGAAAAAAAAATTCAGCCCTGGATACTGTGCTAATAAGCTTTGGTTGTTCATTAAGTTCCAGCCCTCACTCCTGTTACTAAGACAAAACCATGGCAGAGATAAAAACTGACTGTTGAGGTCACACAGTGCTGGTCAGGGTACCCTGCTCCCACAGCCTGCACTGGAGCCCAGCTCTCTGCTCCTCTCTCCTACGCAGAATGAGCGCTTAGCCAGGACTGTTGTTGCCAGAAATCAGGGTGTTAAGATGGACTTCACAAAAGTTGTGTAGGATAACTACTTAATAGGGGTGTCCACAGCCTTAATAGGGGAATTGACAAATCATTTTTAGTACATTTTTGGCTCTCTGTTTGGAGGAATGTGTGGATACATCAAATCCAGAGTGATAAGTTATCTTAGTGAAACAGTTCCTCTCTCACTCTTCTCTAAGGTGGTGGCACAGTCAGGTAAGGTAGAAGGAGGTTTTCTTCCTTGATCACCCCCCTCACTGCAATAGTGGCATTAAGAATTGGTTCCACATATGTTGGTAGACCTGATCATGTGAATCATTTCCACTTTGCACCCTGAAGCACGATCCGATCCTGCTGTTTGGTACAAGTTGTCCACACTTACTTCCCTCCTCACAGTTGTTACTTACTCTGCAGACATTTGTGTCTTTAAGGGCTCACACCTCTCTCCTATTGTTCTGCTTGAGCTTATTCAGATGACTGTGCATGCAGATCCTTGCCTCTGTTCTGAACAGTGCCAGCCGTAGGATGACTGGCCAACCTTTCATTTGTCTGGGTACAGGAAGCTCATGTTTCTGCTCCACACGCCTCCGTGCCTCCTAATCCACACCCAGATGCAGCTTTGTTCTCAGTGCTGATGTGAGCCAGTTACAAATCTCAGCATTGGCTTGGATCTCTTCAGAGGGAGCTGTGTGAGATTTCAAAGACTGTCTCCAAAGGTGGGGAAATCACTGGGTTTCCCAGGTTAAAATAAACATTGATTGGAAGGGAGGAAATCTCCCTTTCTTTGGCTTTCTAAACCCATGTTATTGTCTTAGTTGCTTTTAGATATGTAAGTTTCTTTAAGAGCAATGGGGAAATTATAGACTGATGTCAATTGTCCCCAAGATTGTTGGTTTTGGTTGGACATTTTTGTTTGGGAGAATGGCTTAATTCTGGAGGCTTGGACAGTTTTAATCTACAAAAGCAGGAGAACGTCGAGTCCCCTTTCTGAATCTACATTTAGTTGTTTGCTGTCTGACTTTGTCTGAGCTCTGAGTCACTGCAGTTCCTCTGTTTTGGCCACATGTATGTTATATGATATACTCCTCTGAGTTCTTCCTTGAACTCCCCAGCCTGGGGCTAGGGTTTGAGGAAGAGACCTGACTGAAGGTGGGATCCCAGGAGAAAGGGGTGGTAGTTTGCTAGGAAGGGAGGAAAGACCAGTAAAGATGTGATATTGTGGTCACTTTCCTAGTGGAGGCTTAGTTCAGCCCTGGTTCTGAGAAGTGTATGCCATTCACCCTGATAAGCACTGAACTGGGACTCTGTCAGGGAACCTGGGACCTGTGCAGGACAGCAACTGCCATCTTAGCAGGCCAAGGGTGAGGTGTGGCTTCCAAGGTATCCCCCACATCTCCTAACCCCTGCTGTCCTTCCAGGTCACCCCCATCCTTAAAAAATACCCCACCTGTGTTTACTTTGAGACACCTTGTATGTATTTAGTGCGCTAGCCAGTTACACTGAGGTTCCTTATATTCTCCACTCCAAAGACAGACAGCGTGATAATGGATGTGTGAACACTAGCATTTTTCTCTTAGGGTGGTGTGATTGGTGATGTTTTTAGCTTATACAATTGATATAGGGGTCAGATCAATAGCCTGCACATAGGCAGACCTGTATTTATAGGGAAACTTAATGAAATATGATTCTAATAAGAGGTTTTCATGTAACTTAAAGTTCCAGAATTTTTAACAATTACTCCCTCCAGGTAAAAGCTTTAAGAATAATCATGAATGTGTTTTTACATTCTTCAAATAATTAAAAATGATTATTTTATTTAGAGAACCATTTGCCCAACCCAGAGGATAATAACATTTTTTTTCAAAATTCTTTTTGTATTATCTATTTTTTCTTCTCTTACTATGGAAAATGTCAGTCTTTCAAAATAGTGCATTGTGTAGGTCATAGGAAAGTGCAGAAGTAAGATCCAGCCAAAAACATGGTGAATCTTTTTTGCTATCTGACAGTTTTGTAGTAATATATGAAAGGAAGCCTATACTTTGCACATTGCTTTATGGGAAACTCATATTTTTGCTGGTAGGTAAGTAATACTTCCTATCCAGTTATTACATTTTACTTATGCAAATATATCTTTGCTTCAAACTTGTGCATTGAAAATAAAAATTTTAGTGAACTAGAATTTTCTTTGTTACGTTTATAAGAATTTAGAGGGTATAAATCTTGGTGATTAAGTCAAAGTTGCCTTAACTGGAGTCGAGAGAGGTTTTATTTTCCTGTTCTTCTCCTCCTCAATGACAAATACACACCTAGAACCCCAGACTCCTGTCCTGAGCCTGCAGCAACTCCTTGGCAACTCCTGCAGCCTTACTATGTAAGTTAGAGAGTTCCATATGCAAAACCATGTGCAAAATTTGAGTGTGTGTTTAAATCTACAGGACACCCAGGTAAAGAAAATTCTAGCTTGTTTATGTTTCAAGCCTTAGCTGTTAACTAATTTCATAACCTGGACAGGTCATGGGATTTTCAGAGGTTCTCTCTCTCCTTTCTCCCTATCTCCCCCCCCCCCCAAATCCTCTTCTCTTAGTCTTCCTCAGGCAGGACACTTGATGTGAATTCCCTGGACATTCTTTCTGAGCCCCAAGCCTTAGATATATGCCAAGGAGAGTTTGCTCCTGGGAATTCTTAGGCCTAGTACTTTGATCTATAACTTCTCAGATAGGCCATGCCAAATGGTGAACTCTACCAGAAGTCCCAGTTAGAGGAGGGAAATATAGGTTTAAATTATATATATTTAGTCCAATATCACAGTGACATGCAACTTTTTATCCATCCATTTTCTTATGTTCACAACAAATTGAGGAGAGAAGTAGTATTTTTATCATTCTTCTTTTACTTTTAAGTAAACTGGGTCTTAGAAAAGGTGATAGCAACAGTTGAAATTGTGTGGACTTACTCAGCCAAGTGCTGTCACACACCAAGAAGCATCCCTACACATCCATGCACACTCACCAAGCAAGTAGGTGCTCAGATAAAATCCGATTAATTTGTGCCATCATTAATTGATGATGGAGACTTGATAGAGATTAGCATTTGATGTCTTATAAGCATACAGTAAAAGGTAAGGTTGGAAGTGATGTAAATGGAGAATGCATTTAAAAAAATTTCCTCTTCATTATGAGAATACAACATTCAGACAGAATGGACCAAAGTCCATCTTCTCACCATTGTTAACTTTTACTGTATTTCTTGCCAATTTTTTTCCTTGGGGTTTTTACATATCTCTAAACTGTATACATACACTTTTATGTCTTGCTTTTTGACTTAATATTTTAATTTAGAGACATATGCTTTTCACAAAAGCGCTATTAATGTTGCTTAACAGTGTAGTGTATTGATGGATCAGTTACTCAAATGCCCCTTATTTGCTGCACCTTTAACTTTTCCACTTTTAAATATAAATATTGGTGCTGCAAACATTCTGCTGCAAAGCTTTTTCTTTAGGGATAGAGTCCCAGAAGTGGATCCAATTGAATGAACAATTTAAGCCAATTACTTTAAATACTATAATCAAGTAGGTTGGAAACACTGGAGAATAGGTTACCAAGGAAATGATAGAGTATCTTTGCAGGGATGAAAAGAAATAAAAGGTTCAGTTAACCAAGTCATGCTGATAACCGTGTGTCCTGAAGGTAGAGAACTTCTCATTTCCCACAGAGCAGAGCAGTAGAATTGGTGGCAGATGCCTCCAATACAGAGGTGGGAGGTGAGTTCCGGAGATCACAGGAAGCTTTCATTTTTGTGTATGGTTTGATTAAAAAAAAAAAAGAATTCATGAAGTGGTTTTTTGCACAATTTATCTGTGGCATTGAGATTGCCTGCTTTGTGGGAAGAGACTAACACTTGAGAGATGGTTCCTCTCGGCTCTAATAAAGCGGCCATCTGACCATGCTCCGAGGTGATCTGCAAACAGGCCCTCTTGCTCTAGTTTCAGGGCTTCCCTTTTGAGATTCTATTGCTGCCACTGCCTTAGGTACTTTTTTCTTTTTTTCCAAGAACCTGGTAGTTGTAAGCTTTGTTTCAGTGACAACCCCAAATCTCAGTGACTTCTATCACAAATATTATTCTTGGTAATTTTCTATGTAAGCAAATTTTTGTAGTGGTCACGTTTTACATGAGCTTTGATTCCATGTTCATTAGGAAGAACTCCTTTCTGAGACTGCCATTCTTGTGGATAGGACAGAATTGAGGCCAAGCCACGCACGCAGAACTTTTGCTCTGGGGTTGTGACGTGGTGAATGTCCTCTCCATTCACAATCTACTGGCCAAAGCAAGTTGCCAGGCTGAGCCTGAGAGTAGGTGGAGCTTCATATCTAGCACACAGAAGTGCAGGAGAGCATATGAAGGTGAGTATGTGTAGTTAGGGTCAATCCGTTGTGAACAATGACAACAGAATACCACAGACCTGCAAGGTCTCGTTTCCTCTGGCAGCCATCCTTCCTCTTGTCCACAGCAGCTCAGAACCAGCTTCTGAGCATGCAGTATGTTGACCCTACTGTGAAGGACTCTCCAGAAGCAAAGATTCTGCCAATTTAGTATAAGGCAGATGCAGTCTTGGACCTTATCACTGTTGCTTATGGTCTTTACGGGAGATGCACCAGTAAGATCTTCCCTAACATGCACTCTTCTCCCTTGCCATTCCTCCAGCAAAAAAATGGCATTTCTTATACATACCAGTCTGTGACTCATGTATTATCAGCAGAATGGTCTAGAAGGACACTGCATGACTTTCAAGACCTAGCAGCTTCTGTTTGATTCCCATGAAATGGCTTTGTGAGTCACTTTGTGCTTTGTGGGGTGAGTCACCAAGTGGGAAACCCGATTAACCTGAAAGACATTGGTTAACCCCTCTGACCCATGATTCCAAGTGAGCCTGGACTTCCAGCCATCCCACTGTAGGATGAATCATTTCTGTTTTCAGTCCTTCTTGTGATTTATCTTGGATTCTAAGTTCAGGGAAAGAATATCTGCTCAGCCTGAACTTGGTATAGGTGCCTTAGCTGAAGGCAGGGTAACTGCCTGACAGTGTGGTCTGAGAGGAGAGTTGAGGCCCACTATCAGGGAACAGGAGATTAGATGAAGGTGCATCTCCAGTAATGACCATCAGATTAGACGAAGATCAGGCCCACCAGATGTTCATAATAGGCAATAGCTGAGTCAGATGCTGATGCATATCTAGCCATCTTAATCCATCATTCTCAAAGCTGTCCAAGGGTTGTACAGACTTATTGTGAGTTTATACAACTCTGTTTAGCATGCACTGCTCTATGGGGTTGGATCTTGCTTTTCTTTCCTGGATTTCCCTGCCAGGTCCCCTTATGAAAGCTTCATTCCAGCCTTACTAAGGTACCTGTGCGTTCTTGAATAGTGATCTCATCTACCATCTAGGCATTATATGCAATCTGAGTGCTGCTGAATTCCAACTTATGTCCTCCCTTTTGACTGATGACACCATCTTCAGTTGCTTTTCAGTACTTCCACTTGGAAGTCTAACAGTCATACAACTCAGTGTGTCCATGACTGCACTCCTGGCCTTCCCCCACACCCAGAAGGCCTGAACTTGAAATGAGAATACACCCAAAGATCCCCCATCAATACTCTAGTCCTGATCCAAGACACTGTCATTTGCCACTCTCAGATTGTGTAGTGCAGCAGCCTTCCAACTGCTTGCTCAGTTTTTGCTTTGCCAGCAATGATACTGTTGAAACTCAGCCAGTGACTTCCCATCTTTGTAAATGCCTAAACTGTTTTTAAATGCAGGTAACACGGATTTACAAAATATGTGATTCAGAGCATAAGAACACAACTCCTCAGGTACATGTCCTCACTCCATACCCACCACAAGGCACCCATAATCCTGCACCATCGTGTCTTATGCCCCCCTCTCCCTCTGATAGCCTTGATTCAATAGATAGTTTTCTAGGGTTTGTTACTGGTTTGATTTTATCTGACCCTTTGTTTTATTTCTCTGTTTTGCTCTTTCTGACTTATTTTACTTAGATCTGGATCCTTTCCAGATCCATTCATGTTATCACAAATGGCAGAAGTTCATCTTTTCTTTATATAGCTGAATAGTATTCCATTGCATATACACATACACGCATGTATGTATATGCAATGAATCATAATATGGGATATATATATATATCTCACATTTTTCCTAATCTACGTCTCTGTCCTCTGGCACTTAAGTTGTTTCCATGACTGGAAGTGCTTAGATTCTTACATGATCCAATGGTGCCCGCACAAAGTAAGTTTGTAGTGTCATTGTGTTGAATGAATGAATTTTGATACGCTTTTGGCATATTTTCCCTGGCCTAAACCATACTTTTCATTCTTCCTTCCCTTCTCTTGGTTCTTTCAAAGTCAACTCTCAATTTCTATAGGGAGATTTTTGTGGTTTATATGCCTTTTTTCACTAATTTCAAGGCAAAGAACATTCCTTATTATTTTATCTAATGAACAAGTCTCTTGGCATCTGGTAAATATTTTTCTGGCAAATATGCCAGTCTCTTGGCATTGTCTGTGAATATTTCCTTTTATCTCAAAATTGATGTAGTATTTTTTTATAGATAGTACCTGCATATTGTTTTAAAAAATACAAGAATCATAACACAGTATATTGGGAAAGGCAAGCCTTTGTTTAATCCTGTTTTTCTATGGAGGATATTACACTCTTTTTGTGTACCTGCTGGATATATTCATTTTGTAGACAAGCAGTTACACTGATAAATATTTAAGAAATAGTTGAAATTGATATACAAATAATTAATCTGACATTGAAGATACATAAATGGTTTACTTTGAATACCAGTTTCAGTAATAAGATTCCTACATAGTCTCCTGGTAAAGAATTTTTTAAACCTGCTAATACCCACTAGTCCACTTAAGTCACTTGGTTCAAACTAGTGAATATCAGCAAATCTGCCTTGAGTATCACAGGAACTGGTCAAATCCAGCTCCAGTCCTCCTGCCGTGTTGTAGCATCTTGTCGTTCCAGACTCATTTGCTTGTCTCATTTCATTTCCCTGCTTCCACTGGTGTTCCTCTTTGGAGGAACACAGCAGACAGAGTGGTCCTATTTACATAGTAGTCATTGGCCCACTCACTTCTTTGGTGTCCTGCACTATCAAAGTAAAAGCTCAAGTCCTGTGTTGCAGCCACGTGAACCTCGCTCCTGTCCAGGGATGTGCTTGTCTCTTTCCTGCATGGGAGCTGTTATCCTCTCATTTCCTCTGCTGGAGTGCCCCTCCCTGAGGCACTGCACAGCTCACTGTTCCATTATTTAAATCTTTGGTCAAATGTCTTAGAGGTATGATTTTTGAATATGAAATAACACTCTCATTTTCCTCCTTTATTTGGTTTCTATGCATAATGCAGTTATATGCTCACATACTTATTTTTCTGACTGTCCCCATCTTAGCTTCGCAAGAGTAAACAGTTCACTTTCTTGTTTATTGCTACTTTCTTGCAGCACAATATGATGAGCTTCAGTCAGTGTTTGTTTATGGGCTGAAAGAGATCAGTATCATGAATCTCAGATTTTTCCTCTTACAGTGTATATTGACAGTGAAATCTTGAGGTGAGCTATTCCATTTTCTGCTCTTTTTCTCGCTCTACACCCTGGAAACAGTGCTGGTGACTGCAGGATATAGCTGCAGGAGCCCAGGCTCAGGACCTGCCTCAGTGTTTTTGACTGTCTGGACAGCCCAGATCATATTTAAGTTTAGTAAGTCCCAAACTATATTTAATGCTAGCTCTTCACTGGCCTCACACCTGCTTTTGGATGTGCTACTACTGCTTGCCTTTTGACCAATCTCAAATCAGGACTGCCCTTGAGTCATAGGGTGTCTCAGCATCCTATCCGGCAAGTTGCCAACTTCTATCACTTCTGTATTCTTACTTTCTTTCCCCAGCTCAGCTGTCATGGTCCCTGTATCAGGAGTGATCACCTTGTTTTCTTGGCCATCATCTTGGTATCATGTTCTATATGATTGCTTTATACCTGCTCTCTTTCTCATCTACTTTGTCAACCCCCCACCATAGTCAACCACAGCCAGAGGGTCTTTTTAAATCCCAGATCATATTATGGAACTCCCTTACTTAAAATCCTTCTGTGACTTCCTGTCAGCACTGAAAGGTTCTCCAACCTCAGATATAGGTGTTCTACATTAATGATATTTGCTCTATTCACATGCCACCTATGCTTAATAGTCATGTATAGCTCATGACCGCTCAGTTGGACTTGCTTAATCAATAATATCTTGATGGCATAGGGTAATGATCAGATTTTTTCCCCTAATGTCCATTAGAATACTTAACTGTTAAATACAATGCAACGGCCCATGTGCTATCTAATATCCATGATATGTAGCGTGGCTGTTGTACCCACCTTGAGAAACTTCTAGGTCATGGGGGGCCCATTGCACATGGCTCTGCATTGCTGCTTCTCTGAGGCCAAAATCTCCTGGAGTAGCAACTTTATTTTGAATTCCACTGAAGCAGGACCCCACCCCCATAGTTTTGTGTCCTCATGTTTTTGATCTTGAAGTTTTACCGTCAGGAGTGTCCTCCATAGCCTTCTAGTTTCTCTACTTGATGACTCCTGGCCTTTCTCCTAGAACCAGCTTGAACGTCATGCTACAGAGTCATCCTTCTTCCCACTCTACCCCCAGGTTGTGTTCGTCATTCTGAGTCCTTCATTTTGTTCTTTGTCTGTTGACTGTTTTCACATTCATGAGTAATAACTGTCCTGTAATTTCCAAGAATCCCATCCTCAAGTTGTGCTATCTGGAGATTTTGTTTACCTTAGCCTCAAGGCTTGGTATGTATATCTTAAAATGGGAATGACTAATATTCCTCTTATAAAGCAAGGTTACTCCTACTAGAGCTGCAGCTGTGACTGAGATTGGTTGACATTAAATGGAAGCAAGAATGAGCTATGATATGGAAACCTAGGGGTTGGGTGGTTTCCTGGAAAAAAGAGAAATGATGCATTAATTGATATAAAGGCTTCTTTCCAAAGTTTTCTAGATCATGTGGAGTAATCTCTGGGCAAGTAAGTAACACCCCTTAACAAGACTCTGTTTTAAGCCTTTTAGAACAGCATAGGCTAATTTGTTTGTCACTAATCACACATGTATATTTACTTTGCATTAATTAAAAGGAATTAAAGTTTCATTCTCTTAGTTGATTGGTCATATGTGACATGCTCAGTAGCCATGTGTGGATAGTGGCTGCCATCATGGACTGAGTGCAGTAGAACATGTCCATAGTCACAAAACATTCTCTTAGATGACTGTATTCTAGAATTTGATTCTTTAGCACATGCTTCATGCTGACTTTTGCCCCTCAAGTTGAACACAGAAATAAGGCTTTCTAGATGAGACTTCACTTGGATGACTTCTAGTCAGATTGTGTATTATTATAAATATAAACAAAGGGCAACTCAAGGCATAAGGAGAGGCTCTAAGCAGTTGCTGCTTGTTGAGATGATGGATGATCTGGCAGTGGAGAGAATGTGCAGAGCTCTGGGGTCACTTCCTGCCCCTAACCTGTTTGCAAAACAATAGGTAAATTACATGCAAGATGGAGGCAAGAGATAGTAAGGCAGGTAGGAAAAAGAGATGGAGTCTACAGTCTAGGGGAGTCTACAGTCTAGGAGAATCAAGGGAGCAGGAAAGGTGAATTCTTGAGCACAATGACAACTGTTTGGTGTAGTCATTATAGAGAATGAGAAGTGACTTGTAAGCATTCATGCCTCATTTCTCCTCCCCTTTATCTTGTTGCCAAACTGAATTTTCCCATGACTTTATTTAAAATGGCAGAGCACGTTAAGAAGCAGAGGACCTAGCTTTAATAAAACAGCAGTAGTACTGTGTGTACTTACCACTTGATTGTGTGTTATTTTTTCATTACTTCACATTTGAATGATGTCCCAAATTACAAGTGTGTGGACACTAGAGTGTAAGTTGGAAATCAAACATTTATATTTAAAGCTGTGAACTGAATTAGTTAATTGCCACAGCTACTGTGTGTTTCAGATCTTGTGATAATTGAGGGCTGATTAGAAGAAGATTCTCTGTAGAAAATAACTTAGAATTGGTATGATGAGACAGGCTTTAATAATGTGAAGTAAAGGTCTTTAAACCTATAATTGACAAGAGACCAAACTTGCCACCTGACACAATTTTGGATGTGAGAGTACTTGTCAATTGATTTTGTCTTTAAATTTCCATAGACAAAGAATAATGTTTCCTATAAGCTTATTTATGGATTCACTATGTGTACAATGAACAATTTGCAACTTTTAGTAGAAAAAATGACAAGTACCCATGGCCTTAACTAGTTTGCTGGATTTTGCCAATCTTCTCTCAGATATTAAATGTCTCTTTGGCAAGACTAACAGTCATTCTCAAGCTTCAGTGAACATTAGAACTACCAGAAAGACTTACCAAAACAGAGTCCCTGAATTGCAGATCTGGAGTGGACTCCAGAATTTGCTTTTCTAACAGGTTACAATGATGCTGCTGACCCATGGACCTTACTTTGACAACTCCTGATCCTGTGGAAATTTAAATTCAGCTTCAGAATTGGGGGATGATATCTATCGAAAGGGGTGCTGTTGATTTGCCCCTTTCTGATTTAGGGTTTTCCTCCCTGGGGGTTGGCAAGTTGAGGAAAGGTATTCATTCTGTGATCTGGCTCATCACTGCTTTCAGGACCATGGACACAGTGCCCTCTGCACATGCCAAGCCAGCTTCTGCGATGAAAACAAGGGTGTACTGGGAGGAGCTGTGCCTCCTTCCCCTTCTCTTCTCCCCATAAACTAGAAGTTGCACACACAGATTTAAAAGCAGCCGTATTTTTGCAGTATTTGCTGCTGACCCAAATCTTGACTGACTTTTGCACACTACTGCAACCCCAGGCAGTGATGGTGTGAGGAGTGATGTGTGTGTCAAGAGCCTTCCAGTGATTGACTGAGGGCTGGTCACTGGAGAAGGAATCAAGAGATCTAGGTTTTATTTCTGGGTGGACTTTAAACTCCTTGAGTGACGTTCGGCAATCTCCCAACCCCTGACTCCCCTATTTTGACTACTTGTGTTTAAGAAACATGCCTCTCTCCACCCCTCCCCCTCCCCCAGCCATAAAAAGCAGAAAATCAAGATCAAGATCAAAAACCTAGATCTGGACAGTGGCCCCCAGGGCATTTATGAGCTTCTGTATGGTGCTCTGAGTGCCCGAGGAGAAAGCTGCTGTGTAAACACAATATATTATTAATAACATGTTAAAAAATAGCATCACACCCTCTCCTAATAATAACTGCTCTAGGCTGGGAGCAGCTCTCTAACACAGGTTCCCGGCAGTGTGGAAGCAAGAGTGACTGGCTTTTTTGCAACATATTTAGGAGATGATGAAAATAGGTTTTGGAAACATTTTTGAGTATATCCATAGGTGTATCTGTGAAGAAAACATGATTATTTTTCTGTACAACTCAACTTCAATAAATTAAGTAATCAATTTCTTTGTATTTTCATTGTATTTCAGAACTGTGCAATGAAGGTTATTTCTTGACCTTTGACTAAATATTAGACTTCTCTTTCCTTCTCCCATTCCCACTGGTAGATAGTTAATGTCCCTTAAATTCCATGGAGTGAGGGGCTTACAAATTAGTCTGTCTTTGGCTAATTATTTCATCAACTTTCCATGTACATAGGCACACATGCTATATGCTGCTATAGATACTAAGATATATAATGTGGTTCTTGACCTTAAGATAGTTGTATTATAATTTGATTAAAGATATATAAGCCTTATTTTGTGTGGGAGAACATTGCATCCTTTACACTTGTGTCCAAGTATAAAGAATATCTTTCAAGTATTGAAGACCCAAATCAGCTTATTTTTGTGCATAATGGAGACATACCTAAGGTACTCTGGGGAAAGAGTCTTATGTCACCACTCTTCCCTGCCAGGAAGAAGCTCAGATACTTGTTCCTTTTCCTTCTGGAGGAATATGGAGAAGGGAGGCTTCCTGGGATGTTGTGACAAATTACCTGTAGTAGGTCTGATGCTTACTTAGGTCTCGGGGAGAATGCTGCTCAATAGAAAGATGCATGATGTGGTCTCTTAGGGACACTTAGACCCTCTTGCTTTCCCATCTGCCAGGATGGGTGCTCTTCCCTGCATTCTTTCCAAAGAGTTTTGTGCTGCTTTCCCAGCCCTGAAATCTCTCTAAAGACAGGACATCACCTGGGTCTAGCCTGAGACTCTCAGTCTTAGTGTACATAGAAATTGCCTGGGTAGCTTTTAAACAAATGCTGTTGGCAGGGTTCAGGCCTCCCACCCCTGAGATTTTGATAAGACTGAGCGGGAGCTGATTCTGGGCAAGTGTTGAGAAAACCCCCACTGCAGAGTACCATCAGGAATAAATTTATCTGAAAGGATGAATCAGAGAGTCTCTGCCAGTCACTCAGTTTTTTTAAATGAAGGAAAGAAAAAAACACCACAAAAGCTTATCTTGAAGTCCAGTACTGACATAACACCTTTTTCCTGTTATGGGACTTTTCATGATCCACTTGCTCACAGGTAGAAATGTTTACTTCAAGTGGTGGGAATGGCTGTCCCAATACCATTGCCTTGTGGGCATGGGTGAGACTCTGCCTTTGAGAGCATTCACCCCTTAGGCCATGGGTATCCCTGATTCTGCTCTAGTGTCTCACCACTGTAAGACCTGAAGTAGGTACACCTCCCTCCAGCATGCCTCCTGCTTGACTACTCCCTTCCTTTTCCTGAGTCCCAGCTCCAAACTCACTGCCTCACATTAGCCATTTTCACTCCTGCTGTATCGTCAGTGTATACTTAGTGCCTTAATTATCTTCCTCCCCCTTAAGTGTTTGTTTTATTGTCCCCTGGGCTCATTATGAGAATGTATGGTCCCTGTGGTGGAATATCCACTTGGTTTATTGGGCCAGGAATTCCCGTTGCTCAAGGTTTACCAAGAGCCCAGCATATTCACTAGTTTTCCTACTTGTCTACATTCTTTTGTTTTTAACCCAAACCTACAATCACCTTTACCTTTTCCTTTTGCCTGTTTTTTTTTTTTTTTTTGTTTGTTTTTTTTTTTTAAGAGTAGCACTGGCAAGTAGACTGTGAGTTAGAAGCTACTGAGTGGACTCCCAGAAGCCTTGGTTATCTAAGTTTGTGGAACACATCTAGTTAGAATTCTAAGTAGGTGCCACTTCAATGCTATGTGATTAATTTAGGACTGTGCTGTTAGTTCAGAGAAGGGAATCCAAGATGGGTGATGATGTATTGGCTAGGGGAAGATGACTGACAGTGACTATTCCAAGTAATGGAGACATCAGGTTAGGCAGAAATAATCTAGTTAATCATGTCATTCTTTTATTTTCCTTCTCTATTCTACCTTTTTTTCATTTGCTGTGTTGAACCTCACACTCCTATCATCATTTCCTCATGCTAACTTTCATTTGCTGTTTTTCACCTACAGGTTGCTGTGTCTAGGGTGCCAGAGATATCTCCTGTGTCCTGAGCCTGATAGATGTCCTTGCTGGGCCCTACCTTTCTCCTAGCTGCATTAGGTGTCCTGGTCAGGTGGCTTTACCCTTGGCCACATCCTTAACTTGCTTCTGTCTTCTGTGCTGATTGTCTTGGTTAATTTCATTCTTCCTTCTTGCCTCACATATTCCTCTCCTCCCCCAGTCTATTTATGAGGTAAGGTAGGTTCGCATCTTTGTATCTGCTTTGAGATTCAAAGATTCAAACCTCTACAAATGTGTACTTTTTCCTATCACCAGTGCCCCAATAGTCCTCCACCATGCTGCTCAGCTATGCTCACTTTCCTCTGGTTTTCTCAGTTGTGCAGTTAGATGTAAAAAGTTTATCTCATTTCTTCTTTTAGAATCATTTCATCTTGCCACAGACACTCCATCTTTTTATTTACCAAATCATTCTTTTTAAAAAAACCTTTGGAAAAATGTAAATGCATCTTGCTACATCATACCAGAAAGAGACATCCAGGACAGATTTTTCCTTTAAGTCATTGCCCCCTCTCTGTGTACCTTCTCATTTCATCTTTAGGTAGGAAATATTTCCTTTTTACAGTTAATAAGTAGCACCTAAGAGAAGTCCAAAGCTGGACCAGGGACACACACAAAGTCAAAGGTAGAGCTTGGGATGTCTCATGCCAGAGCTTTGCCCTTAAACTCTGTACCTCCAGCTAGAGAGGTGAAATGCTGTGTTGCTAGGTTGGTGGGTAGATTGTGCGGCATTGCAGACCTTTCCATGCCAGTATTCCTGGAATGCTGTAGATCATGTAAGATGGTGCGCTTTTCTCCTATGGGCTTTGGTGATAAATCTCAGAATTGTATTTTAGTAGAAATGCTTCAGTGTCAATCCTGGGACTGTGGGTGGTCACTGTGGGAGTGTGGCAAGTTATGATTGGATCCTAGTGCCTTGGGTTGTGTCATTGTCATTGTTGTAGTGTAATCACCAGGGTGAAGATCTCCTTGTTAAGATTCTCAATGTTTTGTTTCTTTACAGAGCCTGTGTCATCTTGGGGGTGATATTCCTTCTGTCATCCATATGTATAGTGGTCAAAGCCATCCATGACCTCTCAACTAGGCTGCTCCCAGAAGTGGTAAGGTCCTTCTTCCTTAATAACCATTTCCAGTGCTACTAGTCTCCTGTGCCACCTGTAGCATGGGTTTGTGGGGAAAACTGAGCAGAAGGAGAAAGAACTCACTGCTGAATATGAATGGTTTGGGAGAAGAGCACTGGCGCGATGAAAAGACTTCCAATCATTGAGTTGGTACTTGATTTTGTGTCTCTCTTCTTAGATCCTTTGACTATTTTTAAATCAAGATGACTTTTCTCTAAGAAAATTGGGTGATTTTTTTATACCACAAACTGGTCCAATCTGTGCTATTTGGCATGTGGTAGGCATTATTTAATGAGTGTTGTAATTAGAATTATTTTTCCCCTTTGCCCCTATATTCAATGCATATATCTATTACATTAAGCTTGCTGCACAACTGGCATTTGGATGCAGAAACTGAAGGATACAATTTCATATTAAAGTGTATCTTTCACTGCTTTGTTCTCTGGATAAGAGTTATTACTGGCATTCTGATTATTTTTACTCCTGCCCTTTATGAATGTCAAGAAAATAAATATTTTTACAATCTCCTATCAGGCAATCTTTATAGAAGCAGCTGATTCACTTATCAGGAGATAAGATGTTTGACATTACAATGATTCTCACTGTATGATTTGCATAGGGATTTTAATGCAAAACTGTGGGCTCTTTTAGAATGTGATTAGATTTGAGTTTGGCTGTGTGTGCACTATCTTACATAAGGCCGCAATGATTGTATCTTTGAGCTTGCTTTTAGGAAAAAAATGCATGTTACTCTCTTTTGGGGACGAGGTATTGCCTTTGTGTATGTGTATTTATGAACAAGATGAAAATGAAGTGGGGTGTTGCACTGTATTTAGTATAGGTATTAAAGCAATGGCTTTAAGTCACCACTCTTAACCCCTTTAAACTGAGATTAAAGCCATTCCTTTAAGAACTCACCAGGGTCTTCATTATTTATCATCACAGCAGGTCAGATGCTGCTCTCTAGTATTTCAGTGACAGGGAGGAAAGATGGAGACCAAGGTGGGACTGTATCTGCATATAAGTTTTAGTCTTTTTCAGAAGCAGAGCTAAGTGAAGCAAATTGTACTATTAATTATACCCTGAGCTCTTCATCTCATAGTGCTGGCTCACTTAATATTCTTGGTTGCTGGAGTCCTGGGCTTTTCCACCCTTTTCCTCCATCAACTGGCTCTCCTGAATTCTGTCAGAAGTTGAATCCGACATAATATGTACACATATTATGTGTACACATAATATGTATGTATGTATGTACACATAATATGTACACATATTATGTGAATGCATTAAGTGTGATTGATGAAGATGTCAGTCAGATGATATCTTTGCATTTTACAGGGGATGGGAATATGCCTCCACTGTAAGACATGTTTATTAGTGGGAATTTTTAGCACTAGGCTAGTTGATGCATTCATTTATTTAGGCATTAAAAATTAATTTTCAGCAAGGCTTACTTTATTTGGAATGAATACCTGCTCATAGACCTCTTGATAACTGAATCGTTTTTAACTGGAAACAACCTCATATCCTATGGTACAGATACTCTTAAGAAGCTTGCCAACTGATATTCCACATCACAGTGGAAATATCTAATGCCTTCTCCAGGTGGCATCAGAAGGTGAAAAAAATCCATTTTTTCCCCCAAAATTAGACCTATCCTTGGAGAACTCACATGCCCTGTCTGTATTATCAGTTCTGGGTGGAATTTAAGAGTCACACCCCTTTATAGGTAGGTATCTCATCAGAACTCTGAAGAAAGGATGTAAGGTAGTTTTGTGTTTTTAAGGCTTCAGAGTTATGAAAGGTAACAAAGCTGCTTACAAACTGTGAACTCCTGTCTCCAGAGGGGCAGCCTCTCAGCCAGCTGAGTGGCACATGGGAGCCAGGTCATTCATTGCTGCCAACTTTCAGCCCACAGCATTTCAGTCCCAGGTGTTTGGGCTCCCTCTCTCTGCTCTTGGATTTGGGAAATCCTGCATCTTAGAGCCAGCTATTTGGCCACTGGTGTGCAATAATGCAAAGTGAGCATTCCACAGTGCCTTGTCAAAATTAGGAGCCACAAGCTCAGCTGCCCACAGGTGACAGTCTTAAAAGAAAGGAGAAATTGTCCTTCTATGGGAACAGGAATGTGTACTTTAATGAAGGGTCAGCTTTTTGGTGGAATGTGAACCAAGACCTATAAGATTTTTGCATTTTCAAGAGAAAGTGGAAACTAAGGTTTAATGTCAAATGAATTTGCAGTTAATTGAAATGTTATAAAACGCTGGCCAAAAAAAGGAGCATGTCTCTCCTGGCTGCCTGTGGCTTTGCAGTCAAAACTAGGGAGGCATGTACTCACAGCCTTGACATCCTGAATTTAGTTGTGGTTCTATCTCCACCCAGACCCTTGGCTGCAAAATTGCCTTTTTATCTGTAGTTTCTAGCAAGTGGCTCTGGATTTGTCAGAAGGAGTATTTGCCCTCCCTCAGCCCTGCTTGCCTTTGCAGCTTTCTTGTTAATACCAGCTGCACAATTTTCAGAGTGAGAATAATTGCAAGAATTGGTAAGTTTTGAATAAGCAAGCTGTGTAGTTAAGAATTTCCCAATCGTGATACTGGTTGGCCCTGAGCCTTGGTGGAGTTGCCTGCCACTTGGCATTTTGCTGGAGAAGCCAGGCCAGCCTGGCTCTTGGGAGAGTCCCAGATGGGAATCTGTGGTGTCTGCTTGCAACACTTCATGAGCAAATGGCACAAATTGGCTCCCTTGCAATCAGCACATGGTTACTTTGCTTCATTAATGGAACAGATTCCAGAAGAGCCTTCTTGGAAATGAATATGAACTGTGGTTCTAGAAGTCAGAGAAAGCATGTGTGATGCCACAAATGTATTGGCAATAGTTTTGCCTTCTGTGTGTGGGTTGCTTTGAAAGAAGCACTATCTGCTTCCTGCTTTTACCTCCTCCACACTGTCTTTGATAAGAAGCCAGGTGACCTGCTTCTCCTTTCTCAGTGGCACACAGGACTCCGAATAATACTGAGATGATTTTTCTGAGGCGGTCAGCTGGCTGTGGCAGACGTTGGATATGAACCCTTGTTTCTGGCTTCGGGCTATCTCAGACTGGTACTGTGGCTTATTTGATCAGTCTGTTGGTTGACATTTTAGTTCTGATCCTCTTGTCTGTCTTCTCATATCCAGAAGGGGGATGCTACCAAAGGTTGTCCTAGAGGGAGGGTTTGTAGCACATCAGCTGATCTTTCTCATTCCTCGTACCCCTGTCTCTTACCTCAATGGCCCCTGCCTTCTGTGCCACTGACCAGGCTGTGCCCCCATCACTTTGCCTCTTGACAAATCCAGACAGGTTAACCAACCAGTGAAAAATGCCTTAGGACATGTTGACAGTGAAGGGGATCATGGTATTTCCTGGAAGGAAGTACTATAGGAGGCTGCTTAGCATCAGCATAGAGGTGTGATTAGAGGTGTGGATCTCCTCTGACCACAGGTAGTTTGTTTAATCTCCCTGAACCTTGGCTTCCCCATATGCAAAATGGAGATAATACTGAGTCAGGTATATGATAAGGATCAAATGGGCACTTAACAGAATAATTATCAGTCAAAGACTGTGCTACAATGGTGACTGATCTCAAAGTTCTTATTTTTGATGATTCTGATTCACTAATCAAAGTGATTACAAGTTGTGACCAGATAATTTCAGAGTGGGCCTCCAGGTCCCCCTTACCTGCCTCCCAGTCTGTTTCAGGCTGGGTGGCTTTGTTCTCTCTTGAGTTTCATGTGGCTTAGCCAAACCAGACTCCTCTTTTGGGGGAACACTAAACACTACAGAAGATCTGACCACAAAGCCTCACTACTAAGTGATGGTGTAACTTCCAAAGTCATGTTTCCTCTCTGAGCTCTTTTTTGTAATGGGTGTCAGGTCACCTGCTTCACAGTAGTTAGTGAGGGTGAGATGGTGTAATGAATGTGGGGATGCTCTTTAAACACATGGTGGTGTTCTGATTTCAGTGCTTCAGAAGCCATCCTTGCCCGTGAGCTCTGGTCTCTCTTTGTCCCATTTGGTTGGATAAATTTGCTTGCTTCTTGTGCTTTCAGTGGTAGACCATTGCATCTTTAACTGGAATGCTGGGTCAGTGTCCGAGTCCAACCTCCTTAAACAGTTAGGTGTCTGCAATAGTGACTACACTTATAATTACAATTGTAGTAGATGTCACAGATTAGTGAGAAATAAAACAAGGCTTTCTGTTGGTGTAAGTTAAGTAATATTGCCTTCTGAATGTCTTCCGATCCCAGATTCTCTCTGCTAACCTGGCACTGGGGTCAAATTCCAAGGCAACTATCAAAGACTGGATTTTTTTCATTCCTCTCCAAAGTCTTGACTTCGCTTAGAAGTTGGCTTTACTCCTAAAGAGCTCATTGTTGGGGAGAGAACTGTAAACTGATACATTTAATATGTCTTGATAAGGGCTGTAATTCAGGTAACCTTGTGAAGGTGCAAAAACTTCCCTATCAAGCTTGGAGGGTGGGAAGTATGTCAAGCCTTCCCAGAGAAGCAGATTCTGCCCATGACATGTGAACAAAGAGTGGGAACTGGCTAGGCACGTGATGGCAGGAGGAAGCTGTGGTAGGGTGTGTCAAGTAGGAAGCTGTTATATATAGGTAGAGCAGCAGTAGGGGCCATGGGTTCTAAGGCTGTTCACTCATTTATCTTTGTTTTCTGTTTCCACCACTGTCTCTGGCTAGGATGAAGTGCCAGAAAGAAAACTACAAAGGCAGAAAAGACTATGGAAAAAAAGGGAAAAGAACTTTGTGTTGTAAGTCAGAAATAGCAGAATGTCTTTTCCTCTTCCTTGAGCAAAGAGGTTGCTCTTCAAACTTCCTTTCACCTATCTATCTTCCTACTACATTCTTGTCTAAAATTGCATCTCACCCAACAGAACAAAGCAGCTTTGCTCTCATAGTAAAAGGGAGCCCCTCGCAATTGCTTATTTTCATGAAGGCTGCTGATCATCAATTTTGTTTCCTTTCTGGTCTTGTAGAATGGGAGGTGGTTTCTGGTGCATGGCCATCTTCTTTCATGGCTGCAGCTATTCAACATGTTCAGTATTGTTGAGTGGTTTGCACATGTTTTCCCAATGAGTTTTCTACCTGCAGTAGTGACTGTGATTCTTGGATTTGTAGACTTTTGTGTTTGCAAAAGTACTTAGAGTTTCACTAATGGCTTGGTTGGTAGTAGTTCTTTTTATTTTCTTTTGCAACTTATTATCTTGCTCTCAGTGAATCTTACCTCATGGAGAAGATGAAGACAGTTTGTTCTGCCTTTTTCTCGCAAACAAGGTAAGTACGTTCTTTCCCCTTGATCCTGCCCTCCTCTTGGGGCCTCTTAACTTCCCACAGTGAAATCTTGAGCTCCCTCCTTCCCTCCATTCTTGAAAATCTCACTTCAATACTCATTCCTTCTCTTTCTGGTATTTTATGTTACAACTTGCCTGCCACTTAGTGCCCAGGCATTTCATTTCAGGCCCTTTCTAACCCAGCCTTGACTGCACTACTCTCAAAATACTCTATCTGAAGATGCTCATTTTTTTTTCCTATTCCTTTTGTCACCTCAAGTTCTAACCTGTCTCCTCTCTGCACCCCATGCAGTTCCTTATGTCCAGCACTCATGGAATCCTTTTTGAAGGAGGAGATATTTAACAAGGAAATGAGGCAGAATGGGGTGAGAGGGGGAGGCAGTAAAGATTTGGGGTCTGATGAATGATTTAATAGAAATGCCAAACACACAGTCAACTTGTTTTGCAGTCTTTTGAGGCAAGTGCCTCTCCAGTGTGAGTTTCTAAAGTTCTCTTAGTACTGTGAGTACTCTGAGGCATTGTAACCATAGGCTTATGGATGTGGGAGCTGAAGTCAGGGAGACAGATCTCAACTCTGCTACTTCCAAAGTGGAGCAACCTGAGACAGGTTATTTTACTTTTTTCTGCCTAAGCTTCTCTTTAAAACAGCATCTTTTTGTAGGATTGTTAAGAAAACAGATTAAAAGGCTTGTAGGTAAAGTCCTTAGTATCTAATTATTGAGTGTTGGCTAATAGTATTGTAGTTGGACTAGAGAAGAGACTTCTAAGGAAGTTAGTGAACCTTTGATGTTTTTATGTGTGGACGCTTAGGATGTATTGAAATGGTTGAGGAAACTACTCTCTGCTGGTACTCTGTGATGTAATTCCTGGATATTACACTGTAATATAGAGATTCATCTTCCAGTGTGACATGCTCTAGGCTTAGCTCTAAATTTAAGTAGGGAGTTGTATTGATGTACATTTACAAGAAAAAAAGAGCACACATAGTCAAGATTCTCAACATCCTCCACTTATCCCTTCCCCCATCCCCATTCTGCCATCTCTTTACTTCTACACAGAGAGGCAGAAATTTGTGGTGTCAGATCATCAGCAGTATACCACTCCTGTTACTTTAGACAAAATAATCCCATTACCCCAGCAAGACTGACCATTCATCATAGAACTAATGCTCTACCCCCTTCTAAACAAGATTCAATTGAGCATTGATCAAAGTGGATAATTACTGGCTTGAGTGAAATCAAGGGGAATCAAGTTCGGAAGTATATCTGCATATATCTTTTCACCTGGTTTTGGACAAAGGTATCAAGATGATTCAGTGGAGGAGAGAACTCTCTTCAAGAAGTGGTGCTGCAGCAACTGGATAGTCATGTGGACAGAAATGTACATGACCCTTAAATAAAATTTCACTCAATATGAGTCATGAACCTCAATGCAAAACTTAGCACACTAAAAATTCTAACAGAAAACAAAGAAAATCTTTGTTACCTGTGGTAGACAAAGATTTCTAAAGTGAGACACCAAAAGCATGAGCCACCAAGAAAAAGAATGTGTGCTGCAGTGGTGGGATAACTAAGGGACTACACTTGAGTGGGGAAAGCAATCCCAAATTTATCCCAAAATACTATCCCAAGAGTAACAGATGGTAAGAAAGTAAATAAAAAAGAATAAGTAAATGAAAAATAAGCAAATGAATTTGACTTCATCACAATTCTTAGCTATTTCCAGATACCACTAGGAAAATGACAAGATCATACATGAACATACCTCTATCAGACAAAGGTTAATAGCTATCATGTATAAAGGAAAACTTGAGAAAGCAACCCAACAAGAATACAAACAAATAACTTATCCAGAAGAGCTTAATGTATAGCCAATAAGCACATGAAAATATGTTCAACATTGTTAGTTATCAGGGAATTGCAAATTAAAACCACCATAACACTGCATGCCCATTAGAAATCTAATAATAAAAGCAAACCAAAACAAAATTGTGTGAAGTGTCTAGAATTCTCATTCATTGATGGTGAGAGAGCAGTTCAAACATTTTGGTAAACATTTCTGAGATTCATTAAAAGTTAAATGCCTTAGCCATTCAATCCCAATGTATTTTCAAGAGAAATGGAAGCACATGTTTGTACAAAAACTTGAAAAGAAATCTTTATGGCATGTTTTGCTTCTTCTAATGTCAAACACCGAAAACAACTCAACTGAATGTCAACAAAAATGTTAAAAAATGTTTTAAAAAAGTGATATATTTGTACAATGGGCTACTACTGAGCAATAAAAAAGCACTGCTGGCTCGTGCTTTTAACATGGATGACCCTCAAAATAACTAAGGTGGACACCAAAAACAAAGCAAAAAAGGATGTATTGTTCATCTGTATAAAATTTCAGATGTAAACTACAGCAAATAGTGGTTGCCAGGGGATGGCAGTGGAGGTGGAGGGGTTATTAGAGAGCCACAAGGAAACATGAGGGTGGTGGTGACCTTCTTTTTATCTTGGCGATGGTTTCACAGGCATAAAATATGCCAATGCCAGGCAATCTGTGTACTTTAAATACATGCAGTTCTTCAGGCTTTGCTTGGTCACAAAGGACCACATCATCCAGGTAGGAATCCTGACCAGATCCATAGAGGAGAAATACTTGGAGTTGCCATGAAATGAGGTTTTATTTTTCTGGTCGTAACCCATGCACTCAGTACTAGTGGTGTTGACAGCACTGCTATTGCCTATAAATAGGCAATAATAGGAAGATAGAGTGTATGAGGAGATAGTACAAATAGTAGCCTAAATATAGCAGCTGTCATCAGAGGTACACAGTAAGAGGAGGTTCCATTGAAATATGACTGATCTAGTGCAGTTGCCAGAAACACCCTGTGAAGTGCCTGTGGTGATTCAGACCCTTGAATGCATTAACTGCTTTAAACCTGAAAGCATGGGCAGTATTTTTTTTTTTCTTTCAGTCCCTTGTATACAGTCTGATGTGTTTGTCAGCTCAGGTGTTACCTAGGAAATGGTTATATGAGAGTTTCTGATTGGCTCTGGTTTCTCTGTGTGTTAGGTTGGATTTTATTCAGAACATGATATGTTCCGCCATGCTGCTTTATTCTGTCTATTGTGCCTCTTTGCATTTTCTACCTCAAGAAAGTGTCTTTTAGCTTGTCTCTTTATACCTTCACAGTGTTCCTGAAGTAAGTAGGTAGAGGCATTATACGGTTTTTACACCGCCATTTTATAAAAAGGAAGCAAATTTTCAGGGAAAGAAAAAACTTCCTCCACACTGCATAATATCAGTGACACACAGACATGCTCATTCACCCCTTGACAACTGGCCAAGGGCTCTTACTGTTCCACACATTGCCTCCTGACGGACAAAAATCTCTAAGTCAGCCTTTAAGATTGCTAAGACAGTTGACTTAATTTCCTCATTGAGAAGATACTTCCCAGAGACTCAGTCTTATGGAAGTTTCTGAATAAGCTCCAAGTCTGGGATCTTCCTTGCTTCACTGCCTGGGAGTGCACTCCACCCCCACACTTCCATTTTCATGCTTGACTGGTGCTTTGAAAAACCTGTCTTGGGGCTGCTGGTAATGAGGGTAACAAGAATGTAGAAGAGATGGAAAGAGAGGGAGTGAGGGAACTGACTTCTTTTCATCCCCCAGCTTGTTCCAGGGACATCTGAGTACTTAAGGATACTAGTGTTTATCAAAAATGGGTGCTGCTGGATCAAGGTTGAGTACGTTTGCTATTCAAATGTGCCTTTATTTAAACCTTGGGAAATTTATTTAATCCCTTGGTACTTGTTTTTCCATCTGGAATTAGAGAATTTAGCGCTTCTGCTTACCACTTCTTTATCTCTTTGAGGTTTTGAGAGCATTTTCTTAACTTTTAAAGAAAGAAAAAATTAATTGTAAGGTGCTTAACATTTTAAGGCAAATGTTTTTTATTCACTTCCATAAGTATAATATTTGCAATGTGATCCTCATAATATTTCTCTGACTTTTTGTTTATTGTATAGCTAGTGGAATCATACTGAATGTCTTTTTCATTTACCAAGCTATTACTGAAATATCCTGTTTATATGATGTGCACAATGCACCCTAGTACAGCAGAGTCCCTGGGAATAATTTCTTCCAGTGTCAAGCACCCCTCCTATGAATTCCTTGTGCTCTATCCTCCTGTCATATGACAGTCCTGTCACTTTGGAATAGTCAGCCTGTGAGCAGAATGAGTATTTGGTGACAAAGCCACACATGTTAATGGATTGGTTGGGGAAAAAAAAAGGCATTTACTTCTTCTCTTTGAGGCACTACATTAAAATTCTTAACCCTTAAGTAATTGCATTGAAATAGGCTCTTAATCATCCCAACCCCTAGGGATTCAACAGAGGGTCTTTACCCGAAAGACCATTCCAGGAAGGACAGAACCAGAAAAGCAGCTAACTGTGGACTTTGTGTAGGTCAGCTACTTTAGGGGAACCCCAGATGTTCTCTTTTATGTGTGGGGTCTGTTCCAAAGGGGAGGGTGTATAGCAAGGCCTGTGAGAGGACATAGCTGAGTTAAAACCAGCTCTATTGGGAGCTGTGGTCTTTGACCCTTCCCACAGCTGCCAATGAGAAGCAGTGTTGAAATTCATGTTGCTATTTGACTGTCTGATTGCCCTGTCATTTGAGCTAATCTCCACCCCTCCATATGGAATTCCCCCCAATACTACCCAGTCCCAATATAGGTGTTTGTTTTCAGTGCATCCATGATACTTTACGCCAATGGCTATAGTAACTGAGCACATGGCAGTATACTATTCCATCTACTTGTCTCCTCACCCCCCAAGTAGATTATAACTTCTTTGAGTACATGCCCTTGCCATTCGCATAGCACCTAAGAGGGGCTGGCATGTAGTAAGAAGTCATTAACTGTCCATCCCATGCATTCATTTGTGCGTGCTTGACACCATTGGCCGAGCCAGGTAATTGGGTAGTACTGCATTGAGAAAGAACTTGTAACAAAGAGAGCTTATCTTTCCAGGGACCCCAAGCCAAAGCTACCTGGGATCTTGCTGGCAACCTTTATATATGCTGTGAGAGAAATATAATTTAGTAGCAAAAAGGGCTTGTCCCATTCACTCTCTCCATCAATTGAATTGTTACCTCTTTTGTCCTGTGGGGCTAATGATGTATGTGAACAGATGATAAGTAGGCAAGGCAGTTCATAGACAGCATCCTCAAATCAGCTTTCATGTTGCTGAACTAGGAACTCAGCAGAGATAGAAGGACATATATCTCCTTGATAAGTACTCTGTTTCTACTGTTACCAGCACTCTTAGAGATGGAATAGAAGATCAGGGCAGAAAGACTCAAGAAGACCAGTTGCTCAGAAGCCAAGGGTAGTTGTACAGCAGGTACTTCAATACCATTGTTTTGTTCAATGTTACTTTGTCATAATACTGATGAAAAAAACAATAGCCCAGTTGTGTTGAACAAAATGATGTAATTTGTTTACCTGGGTTTGTTGTACATCATTTTGCTTAAAATTTCATTTTCCAAATGTATGTGTAATATGATGCCTTTGACTATCACTCGCAATTCTTATATGGTATCTGTTTTAGTTAATATAATATCATTGTGTGTATTATTTCATGAGTGAATATTGCAGCTTTGTAAATGACCATGTTTTTTAGATGTAGATTGTGTATGATATTATTGGCCATCTTTGAACTTCTTGGACCATAGCCAAGCTCCTGTTGATGGACAGTTGGATAGCTTCCAGTTTTTCACTATTTTGTAATAGTAATTACGATTTTATAGCTTTGTAGCAATTAGAATGGATGCTGTTATACTATTCTGGTCATATGTGCAGATAATGTTTCTATGGAGTAAATACCTAGGTGAGGAAATTTGGAACACTATAGGGTACACACATTTTTCCTAGAGATTGTCAAGAAAGAAAGCATTTAAAAGGTGATCATACTTGATCTCTTCAAACTTAACACATTTTTCCAGTCTAATGATGAAAAATAACACCTTTTAAATTATTTTTCCTTGATCCTTGGTGAAGTTGATTATACCTTTATATATTTGCTATTCTTTTGTGTTTCTCCTTTAGTATGTGATTTCCCTATACCTTCTGCCCATTTTTCTGCCTTTCTCCCCCTCACTGGTTTTTAAGTTATTTCTGTGTCCTGAGTACCAGTCTTATATGCAAGTTGCAAACCATTTCCCCTACTATCTGGTTTTTCTTAACATATTGTGTATCTTTTGCTGTTAGAATCCACCCTCCCTCCCACTCCCCCCTTCTAGTTTGGTATAATCAAACTTACCAATCTTTTCCTTATGTGGTTATAGCTGTTTTGTTTCATTGGCTGGTGGGTGGTTAAGAATTCCTTAATAGCCTGATGCTGGCTGGGTATGGTGGCGCATGCCTGTAGGTGGCAGCCTAGGAAGCTGCAACAGGGGCCAGGGATCACGGTTTGAGTCCTGGGGCCCGTAGTGAGACCTAGTCCCCCAAAAATAGCTGGGTGTGGTGGTGCACCTCTGTAATCCCAGGTACCTAGGAAGCTGAGGCTGGGGATTGCTTGAGTCTGTGGTACCCTGGGGCAACGTGATCCTGCAATTTCATGGGCAAAAATAGTGAGACCTAGTCTCAAAAATAAGCCTGATGCTATAAAGATTCATGATCAATTTTTCTTTTCTTTAATCCATGCCAAAAAAGACTTTAAATTATCTAGAGTTTAAATCATCTAGAGTTTATGTTTGTGTTTGCTGTGAATTAGGGGTCCAGTTTTGGTGGGTTTTTTCCTCAGATGAGCATATGATTTTTCTGAGCACTGTTTCAAATGACTCCGTCTTGCACCAGGTGCCCATGGGTATGTGACTGCTTCTGAACCTTCTTGAGCTTTCAGCCCCTGAGTCTTATTGGCTTATTTTAGTGTCATACTGTTCAAATTTCTGTAATTACAATAAGCTTTAATATTTCATCACTGTCTTTTGTAGGATGATTAAAGTGGTTGTCACCAATGTTGCATTTGTAGTATTCCATATGAATTTCAAAATAGACTTGCCAAGTTTAATGAAAAAGACTGTTGGGTTATTGAGTGAGATTGCATTGAGTTGTTTGTTCAGGGAACTGACTGACTTATTGATTCTTCCCTTTTATTTTTCCTTTCTCCATTTAGAATATTTTGTGCCCTTACGTAATCTTCTTTATAAGCATTTTAGACATTTTTACTAGGGGTATTTCTTTATATTTTGAGTTTCACTGCTATTCTAAGGGTTTGTTTTATTTTCTAAAATATTACTACATGAATGTTAATGACACTTGGATGATGATCTAGCCTCTAATCTTGCAGACTCCTTAAACATTAGTCTGACTTGTCAGTTGATTATTTGGGTTATATCATGCAAGCTTGTCTCTCCTTTTCAATTCCACTATTTTTTGTCTTACTAGCCAAGATCTTTATTGCACATATTAATTAATATGAGTGATTCTGTGTATCTTTGTATTGTTTCTAATCTAACAGAAGTGCCTCTAAAGTTCTATCACTAAAAATGATATGTAGCTGGTTTTGTAGTGACACTTTCATTTCTTGCTAAGAATATTTTCTGAATCCCATATAGGTGATACATTTTGAACACTTTTTTGTATATGCTGAGATCATTTTTCCTTTGCAAAGAATAAAACTATTTTTAAAAAATTAACATTTTAATATTGATGTATCATTGGAATAAACCTAATCTAGCCAGAAAGTAATATTCTTTTAATCCATTGCTGCTTTCCACTGAATATTTCACTTAGGGTTTTTTGCTCATAAATAACATGGGTCTAAAGCCCCTGTGTATCCCAAAAATGAGTTATGCAGCTTTCTTTTACTGTGCTCTGAGATAATAAGTATAATGTAGGAATTACCTGTTCCTTTTAGTGTTAATATTTAGAATTAAATATTAAATTAAATATTGGCATGCAAAGCTGGGCCTACCGGGGAAGCAGTGTTCTGTTAAGAGAGTGAACTCTGTAGCCAGGATGGCTGGATTAGCTGTTGGAGCTTGGACCAGTGATTTTTACCTCTTTGACTAAAGTTTTTCATTTGTAAAATAAACAACATCAGTACATACCTGATAGAGTTGTAAAGACTAGTTAGCTGAACAAAACATGTAAAAAGCATTATAGAAGTGTCCTGCCCCTACTGTATTTAGGTATTTGTTGCTTTTATTATTATGACCATGATTGGATTTTTTTCTTGTCATCTCAAATATTTTTGTCATTTGTTTTGTAACAACATTCAACATTTATTTTTCTAGAAAATCACCTACATTGTCTAGGATTTCAAATTGTTGCATTCAAGTTGCTCATATTAAACTAATGATTTTTAAAATCTCTAATCCATTTGTACTTAGATGCTCTGTTTTAGTGTTTAGTGTTTAGTTTTTGTTTTTGCTTTTTGTCTCTTAAGCTGGCTTGTCAAATTTGTCTTACTCATCTTTAAAACAAAACAAAACAAAACCCTGATGTGATTTTGTAGGTCAAGTCTGTCAATTTGCTTTCTGGTTCATTAAGCTCTGTTTTTAATAGTGCTTTCCGTTTTGTTCACACTTAGTTTTCGGGGGCGAAAGTGAACTTTAGGTTTGTTTATTTTTCCTTTTTAGTTTTTGCTATTGGTGCTTTCATTTCTTCTTCCCATCTTCCCCCTTGTTTCCAAACTGCAAGGGAAACAAAACACTCATGTAAAGATTACTGGCAAATCAGTTTGTAATGAGGTGTGTTCTGCATGATGTTGTGATTTTAGGTGCTAGGCGGCTTTCAGATTCTGACCTCTCCTGGTCTTCACATTGAGCCATGGTATATAGATGTGAGAAACAGTGCAGACCTTTAGTCACTGAACTCGTGAACACTCTTGGGACATTGTGTCTCATGGAATAGGCAGGAGTGTAAATGTATGACGCAGTATTGGGGCACAGGGAAGCATTCCCACACTTCTCCCAGTTCTTCAGAGACTGGAATGTACATCAGACATATTAATTGAAGAAAAAGACCAAGTTTAATCATGCATTCATGAAGAATTTACATGGCATGAAATTCTAAAGTAGAACAACTGCCATGTTTTTAGTGTTCTCAACTAAGACAGCTGAGGAGACGTATTTCATGGGACAAGGGGCAGGTAGCTTCATCTGACAAGCCACTGCCTTATAAAGGTTGGTTTTGCCAACAAGAAGGTTATTTCTTGAGATGTCCCTAAATCTAGGTAATCCTCATTCATGCTAACCTTTTCTCCCCAGGTTGAAGGAGTATCGATTAACCTTAGTTCTACCTATCAAGGGGGCAAGTATTGGAAAGGCTGGTCTGGAAAAAGGAAAAATCTGCCTGTCTTTTTGGGGATTCTATACCAGAGTGACTTCAGGTTTGAGTCAACTGGATAGGCTGTGTTTGTCAAACAAATCTAGGTGCTGCTCTGAAGGAATTTTGTGATTAACAATCTCAGAGTTGAATTAAAAAAATACTTATTATTTTATATATATTTCCCCCTACACACATACACACACTACCACACACACACACACACGCACACGCACACACACACGCGCGCGCGCACACACACACAGACAGATTTTTTTTTCAGCATAGCTCTATTCCCTAGGGTTTTCCCACCACCATAGCCCATAAAACCGTCATCTTGATCTTTTGTGCTAATCCCTTCCCTTTTAAGTAAAGGTGAATATCTTTGAGAACCTGGGTGGCTTGATCCCATAGTGGAAAGGCTTTAAGAACAGAGCTTAGGCTTCCCCAGGAAGAGGGAATTTTGCCTGTGGGCAGACAGGCAGCTCCTGCAGGGGAGTCCAGCCTGTGCTTCAGTGAACTGGCCATATGGATCTTGATCTTGGGCTTGCCTGGTCAGTTCACAATCACAGAAGTGATGATTCTGTCAGTTTATTAGATATTTTTACTAAAGATTGGTTTGGACAGATGTTGCAAAAAATTGCTTGTGCTTATCACAATTTGAAATTACTGTTACTAGATTTGTGATTAGATTTTGCTATTTAGAGGTACATATCACTAAAGCACAATTTTTATGTCTAAGTATATGTTGATATAATTTTTTTAAAGTCTATTTTCATTTATGCAATTAAAGCTGTTTTATGTTCTCAGCTAGTCAAATGCATTGGGCAGTAGGGAAATTCCCTAAGTCCTATTTGCAATGTAGTTGCCAGGCCTTCAGCTGAACCTGCCTTGCGCAATGCAGAGGTCTTTTGTTTTGTTCTCTGCAGTGAATATATTTTCTCCCTGCTGTGGAACAGCAATATCCACACTGGGCTGTGTGTGTGTGTGTGTGTGTGTGTGTGTGTGTGTGTGTGTGAGTGCGGGGGAGGGGAGATAGGTTAGGGGTAATTAGTGTCTGGGCCTCTTAAGGAATTTTTGTTCATGAATCCTTCTCCCTTTAGTTTCACTTCTAATCTCTCCTAGTGCTTAGTGGCATTCTTTCCTCAGCCTTTCTGAGTTCTGACTTTTCCATCTCCCTTACTATCTCAGGTTTCTGCAGCTCTGCTCCATTAAGGTAGCTGCCTTACATCTATTTCCCCTGCATACATTGTCCTGTCACTGTGGTCCCTTTCTTGTTTTCTTCATCTTGGGGGTTCTTGCCTCTAGAGGAAAAAAAAATTGTTTTGCCATGGTGTATGCCTACAAAAACTGACTATGCATATTTATCCCACCATCTTTATTTTTTCTCTTATACCAGTCCTCTTAGCTTCATTTTTATGTATATTTACATATTCGGATAATTAAATTGTGGATATATTACAAGTGCTGTTCATCCAATTTAAATTTCCTTGTCAAGATATTTTAAATTTTATTTCTTACTACTCATTTTGTTGTTTACATATTTATATATATGTGCATGTATATAAATATATTCATCATTGCATTCCCCAGGGTTTTCCCTCTACTTTATCACCCGTGAACCTTCATCTTGGTCTTCTTGCCCTCTTCCCTTCTCTGATTTCTCCCTCCCCTCTTCTCCTTTTAGCTGCTTGCCTCAGCTGCTTGTTGTTAGTTTATTTTGACTTTTTCTTGGTCTTTTGTTATTCCTGTATCTCGTCTATAGGTGAGGCCATATGGTTTCTGTCTTTTTCTTTCTGACTTATTTCTGATAAGATTCCCTCTAGATCCAGCCATGTTATTACAAATGCATCATATTTGTTGGATTTGGTTGCAGAATAATATTCCATTGTGTGAATATACCACATCTTTTCAACCATTTATCAATTTTGGGGCATCTGGCTTGTTTCCATATCCTGGCAGTTGTGAATAGTGCTGCGATGAATAGCTGAGTACATATCCCACCATCTTTAAATTGGATTCTTTTCTGATTTTTAAGGCATGTTCAATATATAAAGCCACATTCTTAGCATTGTGAATTATTCTTTTTTCTTTCATTTGGCCATTATTGAGATTCAGGAACATTGAACAACTTTCTATTATATGTGTATTTAAGTAATGAAGGATGGTAAATTTTAGGTCTATGAATGGAGATTTGAGTACCTGTAATAGCACTGATGAGCTATTTGACTTTAGGAGATCACTTAATCTCCACTGTCAAATTTCTACCTAGCAGGAACCTTGCCATTGGCTATATTCAAAATACAATTAAGTTTTATGAAAATTTAACGAAATTTTAAATGTTTATTAAGGCTTTAGAAAAGAGTCTCATCTCTATACAGTCTTCTTGTATTATTATGACTGTTAATTGAGAGACTCTCTAGTTGGACACTAGGTTATTGGGGTCATATTCATTCCATCTTAGGGACTAAAACAGTGAAAAGGTCTTCTCTATTTGCAGAAAGTGTTAATCAAGGACTCTAGTACCTCTATCATGAAAATACAGCCTAGGGGTTGTTGACTCCAAGTGTTAGGAAATCCTGGAGGTTCCCTTCAATGCCTGCTGGTCACTGAGCAAGGAAGATGTGTGAGCCCAGAAAGGCTGGCTTGTCCCAGATTCCTTGGCAGCGTTCAGGGATCAGAGTACTCACCCCTCCAGTGAGCCTCACCTTCCTATCTTGCATCAGAAAACAGCAGTTGAACTGATGCCTCATTTAACAGAAGCCAGGCTGGATCTTGGAGGGGCTGTCAACTCTTCAAAGTGCCTTCTTTGTCCCCCAGAGTCCTGCTACCTCAGCTGATGCTGCCTTCTCTCTTCTGCTGCATCCTGTGACCATGTCAGCCTCAGCTTTGTGTTGCCTGTGGCTCAGGACTGCTGCTGCCTGAACAAGACTATGCAGGGTGTCAATGATCAGGTCAGCTCAACCAGCCAGGAGCCAGCAGGGACAAGGACTTCCTGTTCTCTAAGTACCACAGCGACCCCAGTGTCCACCAGCTGCAGAGCCTCATAGCTGTCTACACACCAACACTTGACCCTCCTGACAGCAAAATGTTCTGATGCTAATTTAAAAATTGTGAAGTCATTTAATGTGACTCCATGGCAATTTGTCAATATAATTTAATAAGCAGGGGAAATTGAGGCCCTGTGCTTGGTGTAATTTCCTCCACATCTGCCAGTCTTTCTGTTCTGTTGGTGGGTGACAAAAAGAACTGAGGACAAGAGTGTCTTTTAATTTCACCTGGGGCTGTAAATCGATATACATTTATTATTCAGCGAGCACTAGCAGTTCCCTGGGTAATTCTATATCACATGTAGTTTCAGAATGGTTTGAAATTTGTCCTCATTAGGAAAGCAAAGGATGCCTTTTTTTTTTTTTTTTCAGGCATAAGCAAGCGAGCCTCCCTCTTCCCCCATATGCTGTCATACGCCTGATGAAAAGGGAAAGTGTTGGTCTTTGGGGGAATGAGAAGTGTGGCTTTTCAGACATGGCCTATGCTGATATTAGTGGCTACAGTTCACTGTGACCTGAATTGCAACTACTTGGTGTGACCTATGTTAAAAAAGAGGCTTAAAGTAGGAGGTGACAAGTGGCACTGCTGGAAAAAATTTATTTCTACAAAAGGTTTTTCTGTGAGCAACACCATGAATTAAAATGAAGCTATATGGAAAAATGGGGGTGGTGACAGGGAGGACAGAGAGACACTGTGTCACAATGTTCAAAATTGCTGTTGGCTGATGATCAGCCTGAAACAGGGATCATACATTTTATGTGATGATGTGAATCAGTTAGAAGAGGAATTTGTTTTAGAGGTGTGAAGTCACACCTCCACCTCTATTTTGGTATATGGGATATTGGTGGGAGTGATGGGGAGTCCTTAGAGCTCCTTTTAACAAAATATTGTAGACTAGTTGGTACCATGTTAAGCAACAAACATTTGTTCTTTCCAGTTTTGGAAACTGAGAAGTCTGAGACACCCCTCTCCACCTCTTAAGGTCTAGTGCCAGCAGATTTGGTGACTGGTAAGAACACTCTTCCTGTCCTGAAGATGGTCACCTTCTTGCTATGTCCTCACATGACAGAGCAAAAGAGATTTTCTCTAGTGTCTTTATTTATAAGGGCATCAATCTACAAGGGCCTCACCCTCAAGACCTGAGCACCTCTCAAGGCACTTGTTATGTTAGGACTTCGACATATGAAGTGTGTGGGGGACACACAAATATGTCCATAGGAGGGAGGTGGGTAAGCTTCATTTTCAGCAAGTTGAAGAAGTTGGGAAGATGAATTAGGATGTTTGGAGCCAAGATCTTGGCCCGTGAACAAGTGGATTGGCCTGAGTAGTGACTGCAAGTGTACAATGGTGGAGGAATTATTCTTATTTCTTCTCTATCAGAATCCATTTCATCTTGACTTTTATTTATTTATTTATTTTTTAAGATTAGATATCACTATTTTTGCCTGTGGAACTGCAGGGTCACATTGACTGGAGGTACCACGGACTCAAGCAGTTCCCGGCCTCAGCCTCCCAGGTAACTGGGATTACAGGAATGCACCGCCATGCCCAGCTATTTTTTAGGACTAGGTTTCACTGTTGCCCAGAGCAGAACTCAAACCGCGATCCCAGGTCCCTGCTGTGGCTTCCTAGGCTGCTTTTTACAGGCGTGTGCCACCATGCCTATTCTCATCTTGACATTTTGACCTGAAGGGCCATCTCTTGTGATGGCCCGTGGTCTCCTACCAATCCCAGAAGAATTCTTATTTCTTCACCTATTCTGTATAATTTGTGTATCAGCAACTGGGCAGCTCCATTGCAAACCTAAATTTAAAAACCTGTTGTTCCCCCTCCTCCCCCCCCCCCCAAAAAAAAAGCAGTGTGTCATCAGGATTCTTTTGGATAGAATTATAAAAAGCCTTTCATGGTGAAGATGAGGGTGAAGGGTTCAGTTCCATTCACTTGGTTTGGTTCGCTTTGCAGAGAGGAGCTAGAAAACACTTATCACTGTACTTCAGGTTATGGGGGCTTTGATTTGTTACATCACCAGATGAGGGTAGAAGTCAGTGCAGGGGCCCTGAATCCTCTTTCAGAAAAGCTAAACAAAGCTCAGGCCTGGCTGACCAAGGTTGCCCAAGTGAGTGCTTAATAGCCAGTATCACACAGCAGCACAAATACCCTCCTCCAGATCAGGTTTATTCAGTTCTGCCCTAATTGCCTTAGAATCCTAAAATTAGCTCTGTGACTTTCATCACTTTCAGCCTGGACTTAGAGAATAAGAATGGGGTGATCATGGTGGTAGGCTGCTAAGGGAGAGGAAAATGGTGGTGAGCACTGAACTCTGTTGCTGGCTCTCTGCAGTCTCCCCTTACCTCAGTTTCCCCACCTACAACAGGGATGGTCTCTGAGCTCTTTTAAAAAAATTTTTTTTCTTATGTTTTTGTATATCCCAAAGTTTCTCTTACCCCCCTGTCACCCTTGAGCTGTTACCCTGATCCCTTGTGCTGACCCCACCCCTGATTCTCTGAACTTTTTCTCAATTTTATAGCCCTAAGATTTGAAGAACAACCATGTTTGTACTGTAAGCAAGCTCTGCTAGATTTGGGGGGCTGGTGGTAGTTTTGGGGGGTTTGAAGGGCATGTCTGAATAACTAGATTTCTAATCTTGACATATACCAGAATTTGGAGTAGAAAGACTTATATCCCAGGAGTTTCTTTGGATCTTGAAATGCCTCTGTGAATTGTTCCACTGTATTAAGGTGTTGTTTTCACATTTTGGGACCAGTGAGGTTAGAGAATTACAGACACAATATTACTACCTCTTAGAAGATAATTTTCTCAGATGAACTAATCACTGGCCTTCATCACATTTGTTCTAGAGGTGGAGACTGTTGAGCAGACTGATTCTCCTAAATTGTCCTGAAGTTTGGACCGGAGGCCATGGGCCTCAAGATAGCAGGATGTGCTTAGCACCCTTTGTGATGGGCATTGGCACTGGCAGCCAGATGGGCAGGGAGCAGTGGGATCTGTTCTGACTTAGCTTGTATATGGGATCTTGGAGCGTGAGTGCCGCGTGAGGGTCTGTCTGCCCAAACAACCTTGCCTCAGCACTTGACTCCTAAAGGGGAATAGCTGAGATGGAAGAAGACTCACTGGGGTCCTGTTTCTTATTCCAAGGCTTCCAGTTTGATTGTTAGAAGCTCATTCATCTCAGCCCTCTTTTCCCACCCCCACCCCAGGAATGCCTTTGCAAAGATAGGTTTTGAACCCTGAACTCCAATCTTCACTGAGAGTCAAGATGACAAATGACTGAACAAACGTCTTTGCATCTTTCGGGAAACTGCTTCTAAAAGACTTGACAGTGATTTCACTATCCCTTCTGTGTGGTGCAGTGGCTCACATACAGTTTTTACTGCAATAGAGGTGGATGCTGAGGAGGGTGAGAACATCACTCTTTCAGTGAGCAACTAGAGAGAAACAGTAAGGTTGTGTCATAGGATCTGTGAGAACAGGAGCCAGTGAGGCATGGGGTGGAAGTGTTCAGTTCATAAGGGGAGGAACCATTTGAGATGAATCTATACAAAGGAATGTTTACCCATTAGATTGTTCAAATGCATCAGTGGGAAATTCGTGAACTTTACATCTGTCCATCTGGGTCCATGTGTAATCACTGACCTCTCTAAACCTCTGAGTTAATCTTTATAAAGACTACACTTTGATCTGTGCATTATATATATTTTGACATGTGCATAAGCTGTACATTTTAGTAATTGTCACCTAAACTTTCTGAGATAAATTGCTTTTTAAAAAACTATTGAGATGTAATGTACATGTAATAAAACTCACTTCTCTTACACTATATCATTTGATGGGTTTTGATTGCTATGTAGTCAGTCATAGAACTTCCACCACAAGGAGTTGTAGAATGCTTTCTTTACTTTCAAAATTTCAGCATACTGTCACAGTCATTAATTACCTCCTTTCCCTAACCACTCGTCTGCTTTCTGTCAGCACTGTTTTCTAAAAAATTCATATAAATGAAATCATACAGCATTTAGACTGTTGTGTCTACTTTCTTTCACTTAGCATAAGCTTTTGAAATGCAATCGTGTTCTTGTGGCACTGTTTACAAAAGCCAAGTTATAGATACAACCTAAATGCCTGAAGGCAAATGAGGGGATTGGAAAGATGTGGTATATATGCATAGTGGACTAAGACTTAGCAATACAGGATGATGAGACCTTACATTCGCAACAATATGGATGTTGCTAGAGGGCTTTGTGCTGAGTGAAACAGCTCAGAAGGGAAAAGACAAATGCCAGCTGATTTCAGTCACATGTTAGAATAAAGACAGACAAAACCAAGGAGCAGGAGCAGACCAAAGCAAAACAAAACAAATCCTGGAAGCCTGAATGAAGAATTGAGGCTCCCAAAAGGGGAGGGTAGAATGGGGAGCAAAGTATGAAGGAGACCCAGTGGACTATGGAGGAAGACTGGGGGTGTCTTGGTGGTGAGCATAGCCTCACATCTGAAGAGGTCTGAATCTATTTCTCTAAGCTATATATGGTGTTGTAAAACAATATTCCCTTAATTAGCAGAATAATTTGGTGACCACTAGTCATCTATATATAAAATAACTACAGAAAAAAGACCCACAATTTAATTTTATTTGTAGATTGTATAAAATTCACAGTAATGACTAATAGCTGTACTTTATATGAATCCATTCAGCATGCATATACAAATATATATTGATATTCATGTAATATAATTTAATATGATTAAAAATTAATTTCATATAACTTAAATCATTAAAACATGGTCTTAAAATGTAAATAAAATGTAGTGAATTTACTGTGATATAAATTCACTATGAACTTACTATTAATAAAAATGAGAATCATGCATTATTTATAGTATACCTATTTGTACTTTAAAAATGTTTCTTTTATTAATTACCATATTTAGTTAGTGTTACCAACTTTCCTTCAGACAGAAAACTGGAGAATTAACAAAACTCAGCTATTTTCCTACTGAATGTTTCAGTTCATCCTTTTTAATTGCTGAATAGTATTCCATACCACAATTTGTTCATCTGTTCACAAGCTGCTGGTCATGTAAGTTGCTTCCATTTTTTTGACTAGTATGAAAATGGCACCTAAGAAAATTCATGTGCAGGTTTTGTGTTGATGTATGTTTTTGTTTCTTTTACATAAACACTATTGAGTAGAATTGCTGACTCCAGTGGTAAATTATTTAACTTTTATAAGGAATAGCAAGTCCACTTTGCAAAGTGGCCATGCCATTTTACATTTCATGAACACTCCAGTCCATGAATGTTCCAGTTGCTTTGCATCTTCACCATACTTGGTATTCATTTTTTAATCTACTGATTTTAATAGATACATAGTAACACTGTAGTGGTTTTGATTTACATTTCCCTCTTGACAAAAGACATTAACTATTTTGTACTTACTAGTCTTTCATCTTTGGTGAAATATTTGTTCAAATCATATGCTCGTTTTTTCCCGAGTTGAGTCATCTGTTTTCTTCCTAATTAGTTGTAGAATTTCCTAATATATTCGAGGTGCAAGCTCTTTAACAAACTTGTTTTGCAAAAAAGATTTTTTTTAACTCGACTGTGATTTTCGTTTATGTTATTAATGGTGTCTATCATGGAGCAAAAGTTTTTAATAACACTTTTGGTCAAGTGATCTCTGAGTAGTTTTGGTTGCCTTGTTTTCTGTGTGTGTGCGTGAGATAGAGAATCTTGTATATGTTCAAAACTCATTTTAATAGCCCTTTATGGTTTCTACTAGTCTTAAGGACTTTTAGGAGTCTTTACATATTAAGGAGATCAACCCTTTGCCATAATATTCTTTATAGTTTACATTTGTATACAATCCACGCCCTGCCTATGTTTTAATTTCCATCTAGTGAACTATAGCAATCTTTCATGACTTTGAGATGGCTCTGAAAGACCTCCACCATAGGAGCATGGACAAAACTTATGTAAGTTACTTTCTTACATATAAATATTCACTAAACATCCTTAATAGAGTCTTGAAAACTGCAACTTTTAGTGAAACTGTATGATGAAAGCAGTTCCTTGAATAATGTTATTTGGTTTGATATTGGCTAGAATGTTTTCTTGTGAACATTGTAGTGAAAAAACATTGGCTTAAACGACTTTGTTTGGAGACCTGTTTCTGTTATCCTTGACTTACAAGTAAGTGGCTTGTTTCCATGAGCCTTTCTGCCCTACTCTACCCAATAAGCAAAGAGTCAACTGCGAGAAACCATCAGGCCCGGTGTTGGTAGCAGTGGAGACTGAGTGTCCACCAAGGAAATGACTGCACCTCTGGTTTTGGGGTCTACAGCTTAGTGATATGAGAGGATATTATAAGGCCATAGATGAGCCTCTGGTACAGTTTGCATTTGGGAACCAACCAGTTCATGCCATTAGTCGAGTGACCGGGGCAGGTCATTTAGCTTCTGTGCATCTCTTTCTTCATCTGTCTCATGTCTGCTCAATTTGAATTTGAGAATTAAGTGAGACACCAGGAACCGCTACACTTGAAGGAAGTCAGCACCCATGCTTATCTCTGCAGGTTGCAACTTCTCTTCATCAGTCACATCTGCTCTGGCTTCTTGCCCGACTCTCAGAATCTTCTTAGAAGCCTCTTCTTTTATTGAACTGTCTTAGTCAGCTTGAGCTGCCATAACAAAATGCCAGAGTGCGTGGCTTTAAGTTACAGGAGTTCATTTCTTGTGGTCCTGGAAATGGGAACTCACAGATGAAGGGGCCTGCAGGGTTGGTGTCAGGTGGGATCCCTCCTTGGACTACCTATGACTGCCTTCTTGCCATGACCTGGCCTATCTTTTCCCTCTTCACTGCCTAGCAAGAGCAAAGATCCTTTCCTGCTTCTCATAAGGGTACTAATCTTATCATGAGCACCCTATCCTCATGGCCTCATTTATATCTATGTACTTCCCAGTGGTGCCATCTGCAAATACTGCCACATTGGGGTTGCTGCTGCAGACTGTATCTCTGTGACATGCTCATGCCAACACTCGATGAGGCATCTGTGTAAGGAAAGGACAGTAGTTGACTCTGTGTTACAAGGCCTTCCAGCAGGTTGGAAACTGATTTAGAAGAGGCACTTTGGCAGATCTGGACCAGTCTAGGTCCTCTTTATATTCTTGATAGGGTTTATTTATTTTTTCTGAGGTCAGTTGTCAGTTGATTCAAATGTGAGCAAAAGCTTGTAGGTTCATGTGCGGCTTTGAAATGGCTACAATCTTTGTTCTTCCAGACTTTTGGGAAGGCACCCTGGGAACTCAGGATTGTTGGTAGAAATAATCCATGGACTAGAAAACTTGTTTGGCATATTGGCTTCTCCACATTTGCATATGGCATTTACTCTGTGCTGTGTTCTGGTTAAGCACCTTGAAATACCTTTACAAAGTGGTATGCCAGGTTCAAGCAGAAAAGTGGGACCACTATAAATGAGTGGTACAGAATAGGGGCTGATGCAAGAGGGTGGGAGCTGAGAAAGAAGTTGCTATCGGGTTGCTCGCTGCCCCGTGTGTAGGCAAGCAGGGTTACCCGGCAGGAAGGAAACCTTGGCATAGAGTTGAGATCCAAGGGTGTACTGAACTCACAGCTGACCATCACTGTCTCAGACTGGGTGACACAGGTGACCAGCAGAAGTAGGTGGTACCTTTTGGCATGTGCCACACACATGTCTGGCTGAGGACTCAGAATATCTGGAAGAGCTGGGGGTAAGGCTGCTGACCCCGCTCCACTGGGTGAGAGTGGACACACAGCACATGGGGGTAGCGTCCCTGTGCCTCCAGTGATGAGTGGCCACCACGTCACCTTTATCTTGCAGGTTTCGCACAGATGTCCCAGGTGGCACATAGTGACACAGAACTATCTAGGAAAAAAATTCCAGAAATAGAACCTGCTGATGGACACAGCACACAGCCACCAGTGGTGGTGGATCTGCTCTTTTCTCCATTTTACAGATATGGAAAGGGAGGTAGTGAGGGACACTGTGCTGCCACATAGCATAGCTGTGATATGAAGCTTCTGCTGTGGTACCTTGAGTTTGGTCGCATTATGGTATTAGTGACACAGCACTCCCTCTTTATTGCGTTGGTCACTTCATCCCTTGCTCTTTCTGAACATAGACCTCAGAGCCACCCAGACCATGGAGAGTCTAAGATGAATCTTCTGAGGTGAACCATGGAGAGTCTAAGATGAATCTTCTGAGGTGAAGGGGGTAGATCTCAAGTACTCCTTCACCCTTAATGAGTCCCAGTTATCGCCTCTCTTGTTAGGTTATATTTCACCATGCATACTTTTTTCTAGGTAAGACATTCTCTTTCTTCGATAGGAATGCTTACATACCTGTCACCTTTGTCACCTCATGTGGCTGCTGGGAAATGCGCTTGTGTACAGAGGCTGTGCTTGCACTTCTGATTATTATTGCTCCTTTGATTGCACATTAGGGCTACAGATGTCACTTACTCTCTAGGGAAGAGAGAGCTAAAAGTCCCAGGCTTGGCTTTGTTTCCTCAGTCAATGGTAGCATCTAGATTTGAGCAAAGGCCCATCCCTTTGCCAACCAAGCCCTTGTTTAGCAATGACCCTGCATTAGTAGACCTCCTCTCAAGATGCATCTGGGAGCTGGGAGCAGCTCAATGCCCTACTTCATGGGGTCTATTTAGGGTGAATATAAGCTTTTCTCATCTCTGAAAAGTTAGGGATCAGGGTTGAGCATACAGATTGAATGGAATCATGGAGTGCGCAATATGAGAATGCAGACTCCAAGTCTGGGGGCTCAAAATTGTGAATTGACTGCCTTGCTCTCCTGTCTTGTGCTTTCTGAATCCTGTCACCATCTGAGTCTGTGTGGATGTGATTCTTTATTCATGTTTGCTTTTTGGGTATGTGAACCCCTTCACAAAAGGAACTTGGATTTGGGATATCTCCCTGGATAACTTCATGCAGGGACTAGGGATCTGTGAAGAAGCTGGTTTTGGCACAGTCCTCACTGATAGTTTGAAGAGGTGAGACCTCAGTGAGGATGAGTCTTTTGAAAACTTAGAATTTGAGATCTTTTTGATATAGAGGAGTTACAAAAATTAGCAAGTTCCCATATACTCTCCCTTCTGTTTCCTTTTATATTAGTATCTCTGAACGATGGGAAATGCTTTTACCCAAACTCTGAGGTAACAACGCTTATGAAGAAACTCCAGGCTCTGTTCTGACTCCTCGTTTTTCACCCCCAGGATCATTCAGAGCTCCATGTGCCACTTAATTCTCAAATTTCCTTAGCCTCCTGTCTGGGTTGCTCCTGATCCCTTATGACCTTGAGAAGAGAAGTTTGCCCTCAGGCTTTTTGTGCCTTTGATGACACTTCATAGTCCAGCTTAGGTTCTGGACATTTTGTGAGCCCCTCAGAAGTGATCTCTCATTACGTCACACCTCAGGAGACAGGGGATCTCACCATAATTTATTAGTGCTCATGAATCTTGGTCACTAGGCTAAGGTGATGTCTGTTGAACTTCCCTGCTATTTTCCTCTCTCTATACCTGAGGTTCAAATCACAAAGTTCAGCCCATATGTAAGGGAAGGGGGAAACTGAGCTCAGCCTCATGGATGGAAGTTAAAACCATCACAGTCATTGATCAGTACTTGCAGGGAGATGCTTGTGTGCCATGCAGGTCTGTTTCCATTGGACTGATTTTTCCAATGACTTTGTTTAGATTTGAACCCAGGAAAACAGGCTGTCTTTTCTCTTTACAGTTCTGTCACTAGGTTGGTGAATTTATATAATAAAATGCTTAAGGAATCCTATTTCTTTGCATGTATATGCTGCTTTATCAGATTTCTGCTGACTGTTGTGTTTTACTATTGGAGCTTCTAGAGTTTGTGTCCCCTGGGAGTGACACAGGGAGCTTGAGGCAGGCGCTCAATGTGCCCTGCTGTCATGAGCTGGTGGTGCTCACTTTTGCATGTTTGCATGTGACTCATTTGCTTGCAAAGGTAAGGTAACAAGTTACAGGAAGTGTTAAGATAACGTCAGTAGTAGGCTATATTTTTAGATGCCTTTTCCCCACCTTGAAGACTATATTTGAACTTCCCATTGCTTTGTGTGAATTTAAAGAATTAAAATGGTTAAAAGTAGCTCTAGCCATAATTGACCCAGTGGTAAATTCAGTTGCCTCTGTATTGAAGTGTTCTCAGATCAGTTGTGTATTACAACATCCCAGAATTCTCTGTTTTGTAAATTATCTGTGCCACATCTTATGCAGAGAAGGCATTGCTTTTAGCATTCTGACCAACCGTGTTATTGATCAATGATCGCTAATCATTTGGACAGAATATGCGATCGGGGCTCTCCTCAGGAAGAGAAATGCCAGTGGGTTTCTAAGTAAATATTTCTAAGTTTGATTATTATTTGATCATTTCTCAAGTTCCCAGTGACACAGGAAACTTGGGTACAAAAACAAGCTGTCTACCTCCACCTGGTGGTGGCATATCTGACTGATTATTTGTTCTGTGAACAAAGTTGATCTTTAAGGCAAGTGGTGCTCAGATAATGTGCTCTAACAGGAGATGAACTGTTAAAATCTGTCACTATCTTCTAGGATGATTTCCTATTCAGCGTCTCCATTTTAAGTGGGATCCTGTGCAGCATCCTGGCCGTGTTGAAGTTCATGCTGGGGAAGGTCCTGACCAGCAGAGCACTCATAACAGATGGTGAGTAAGGCCAGTGTCTAATCTCAGGGGGGCTGAGCTCACCATGAGGGAAGAGGCTATTTGGGTCTCTTAATTGCTTGTCTTATAGAAGAGGTCAACAGTTCAGAATCTATTCCTCACTCTCCTCTCTCTGTATGCCATTTAATGGTTCTCAGGGTTCCCATCAGGGCAGATTATCTTGTGCCACGGAATTTAATAAAACCTTCATGAGTCACCTCCATTCTGACCTCTACCCTTAGATGCCTCGGCCTCTTTATCATGAAGCACAGAGTACTGGCTGGAGTCTTTATGTTTATCGTTCCATGTGAAAAGTGAATGTCTTTTCTGGATCTTAGAAGTATTTTTTTGGTGAATTCTCTGTGCCCATTTCCCCTCCAACTAGTGAGATGCTCGCCTGGGAGTTTAGGTTGCAATTACCAGGGTTTCTCTGTGTCCACTGATTAAAACCCAAACCAGGTAACAAAGTCCCAATGTGTCCATGTGGGTCAGGAGGAGCTTCATGGCCTTTGGGATGGCTGAAAGAAGGGTATAAGAGCAGAGAAAGGTACATTTCAGTCTGAAAATTAGTGCTGAACAAGAAACTTGGCAAATGCAGCCATCACCCTATTTTCTTCACATCCCTGAGCTTGGTGGTGTCCAGGGGCTCAGGAGTAGAGATATGAGCCCTGGACCCTGGGTTGGTGGGCGCACACAGTAGGACAGAAATGGTTGTATTCCTTTTTGAAGAGTCACTTTTGGTCCCCAAACCTTTCCAGGTCCTCTGCTATGTGAAATGTGGAGTTGCAGAGGTGCATTTTTGGCTGTTCTGTTGTGAACATGGAGATGGCTGTCAAAGGACCCTTCTCTCCCTGGTGACATGGTATTTGCCTATGGCTCACTCTGCCCCTGCTGATGCCTGACTGTATGTGAAGCAGGACTTTTGCCCCAAAGGGTCAAGTTAGCAGGAAGTCTTAGTGAGGTATCTTCCCCTGGGGCTGAACTCTGCCTGCTTCTCACTCATACTCCTGAGTCTATACCGCTGTCTCTTGGGGAGGTAAGAGGAGGGTGTCTGGCTTTTAAATCAGTTGCCCTGGGAGTAGTATCACCCTGTGTATGTGTGAATGGTCCTGAAGAAGCTGAGGAGTCTAGGTCTGACATGCTGGCTGTAAAACCAGGGGGCCCCAGATGCAATGGTTGATGCCTAACATCTTGTTCAGATGGGCAATGTCAGAATTGCTTGTGGTGTCTTGTTGGAAACAGATTCCTGGGCCTCACCCATAAAGATCCCAATTCTGGGAGTTGAGGATACCATATTTTATACCAACACCCCAACCCATGTGATGTACACTGAAGTTTGAGGTGGCCTGCATGGCCGGCCTGAGGGATCAGAGTACTGATCCCTGGGAGAAGGAGGCCCTGCAGTTTCCAGTGCACAGTGACCTGTCCAGTCCACAGATCATCTGGATCAGCACCTGTCCCCGTGGTCTGTGCAGCCACTTGCCCATAGGAAACCCAAGCTTTTCAAATAGTAAAAGAGCACCTGTGGGGTTGAGCCCGCCCTGGCCTGCTCTTCTTTCAAGCAATATGAAAGCCCCTCTGTGTATAACAGGTGGCTCAGCCCATCTCCCAAGTTCTCAGATGAACCTTGATGTTGCCTTCCTCTCTCAGGCTGGGGGAAATTAGGGTATGGCTGACGTCAGGACTCGTGCTTGCTGATATGAGGGCATCATGCCGCGGTAGCTCCATCCGAGAGGTCTTAAGGAGCTCTTGGGTGCTGGGCATGGTGCTAGGCGCCACAGTTACTGGGAATCCAGTTCTTAAGGCAGGATCACATGGAAGTGGGCTGCCTCCAGCCTGCAGACCAACGCTCAATCAGAATCTGTGTAGCTGTTAGTCCTTTTGCTAAGATACTGTCTGGCCCTCTGAAGTAGGGCTGCAGCTTAGGTAACCCTCTATTGTAGATGGATCACTCCAGCTACCAGAGCTGAGTCTATGGACACTGTGTTCAGTCCTATGAGAATAAGGGCAGCAGGCTGAGCCCCCAGCTGGCACACTTTCTGGGAGTTGCCATTCAGCAGGACAGCAGGAATCTGTGGGCAGTCTGCCTTATGCGGACCCTAATATATGATCCTGCAAGACCCTGGCCCATGTGGGGGCCCTGATCTATCTGGAGCAGATCCAGAATCTGGAAAAAAGTTTCATTCACCGTGAGTTTTGAGGTCCGGTGGTTTTAACCCAGAAAAGAAAATCCTTCTTTTGGCCATGGAGTCCTCCTTAGGGATGACCAACAAGGTTGGGATTGTACCAGAGCTGAAGGCTTCATTGGCATTCACCACTGAGTGTTGGGGTGAGGATTTTCCTGTCATTGTGGAGGTGCCTTCTTGTTGCTCTCAGGGACATAGCTCGGTCTGGCAGCCTTTAAGCCTGACCAGAGTAGAGGCCTGGCTGGATGTGGCCTCTCCTTTGCATTGTGTACCTCCTTTTTCCTTTCCTTGGAACATCAGGGGAGGGAGGCCAGGGTGAGGCACCACACTTAGCACTGCTGCTCTGGCCTCTGGGCAGTGAATACAAGGGTTCCCTCCTGGAGCCCACACAGTTGTTGAAGTCAAAAAGCTCCTTGGCTTGCAGAGCACCAGCTTTTTAAAATTTAAAAAAAAAAAAAAAATCTATTCAGCAGACACATGCTCCCTGGAAACCTGAGTGTGGATCCAGAAATCAGCTATTTTTCTAGACTGGGAGCCCAGTCCTGCTTCCCCCTCGGCTTGACCCCCTCCTCAGAATAACAGGCTGTCTGTCCAAGCTGCTGGTTTTCCTTAATGTTACAGAGCTTCCAGGTACTGACTTTCTATGTAGACTTCACTGCTATAGTTCCCCCACCCTTTTATTATATGCTGTTTGGCAATCATTTAGTGTGACCACCACACTGAGTGTTTTTTCCAGAGAAATGACTGACTTCAGAATTTTCATACACGTCAGCCATATTTGAATCAAGAAAGGGTTTATACAATGAGAAGTGGATGGTTTAAGTGAAAACTGTTTCACAAACAGATGGGAAGCAGAGAAGGGTTCTCTGGCAAAGGGACACTAGTCACAGGAGAATCTGAGGCACTTGCGGGGAGCTGAGAGGTATGTGTCAGGAAGGGGGTGTGTGAAGGGCCCCCCAGGAGTGGGCAGTGGTAATTTGTAAGACTTGATGTTTGCTAAATATTAAATAGATGAGGTAATATGATCGATGGCTCTAAGATCCCCCTGGAGAGGGGAGAGGGTGGTAGCTTGCACAGGGGTGAGGACAGAGGGTGGAAGACAGAGGGACTTAAGGAAATGTTGATATTTATAACATGGCAGGGCTCGTGCAAGCCCTGGAATAGATGGGCCCTGATGAGAGTGAGAGAGGAATAGCAGAGCCCTGTTGCAGAGAGCTGGGGCAACATTCCATCCCCAAGCTCATTACCCATCAGGGGCACTGGGGGATTAGCATGCTCTGCCATTCCTTGCTTGGTGGGAGTGTCAGCAAAATATGCCACAGTAATTACAGCCTCCTGCTAATTGTATTGTCTGGGATCCTGGTTTTACTCATTCATTGATTAGCAGAACTAGGGAACAATCTGTAATTATCTCTTCTGTTCTCTCACTTTGGTGGTGGTGGGCAGCTATGACTGTTTTTAATATTGGGGGTTTTCTGTGGGGCTGACTCTGGAGCATATCCCCTAGGCACACCTGTGCTGTGTTCAAACAAGGGGTGAACTGTGCTGTGTTCAAGCAAGGAGGCGGGGGGGTGGGGGGAGTGGGAGGGAAGCAAGCGGTGAGCTGAGTTCTTTTATCTCCAAGAAGGATGCAAGTTTAGGGAGTAGTTTCTGGTCTGGAGGTGGTCTTCCTGTCCCTGCTGGGGCTGTGTGCGCACTGAGTCAGGCTGACTCAAGCTGGGTCTTGCCCTTTAGTCAGGAAGAGATCTTTGGAGAAAGGATACACATTGGGTGGGAAAGTCACGGACTTCAATGCACTGCTCAGTGCAGTGCATCTCATGTGGCTTTAGTGATTTGAACATCTAGTCAACACCAGAACTAGATTGGGGTTGACTTTGTACTAAGTATTAAGGTTTTGCACAGCAAGTTAATAGTACGAGCCCACCAGGGAGATTGTGAGAAGGTGCCAGGGCTCCAGGACGACTGCAGAGACAGCCTGGAACCTCAAGGCCAAGGCCTGGGCTAACTGTTCTCTTGCTCCTCACAAGTTCTAAGTATCCCAAGTCCATGATGATTTTCAAGCACATGTAAAATTGTTCAAATTAGAATTTTCTGCATAAAATGCACATAATTACAGATTCCTACCTAAGACCCGACTGGAGGCTCAAATCAAGATACACTCAGACATTGTCTTATGATCTTACATGGAGAGCAGCATTTTTTCTTTGTAATAGCTCTGTGTTTTGAATTGAGGGGACATGACCCCTCATGTGGGTTCTAGGTTCGTGGGAACACACCCCCAAAATGTGCTGCATCATAGTTGGGTGAGGCTGTGAGCTCAGAAGTCTTCAAGCAGGGTAGGGTGACTGTGGTCAGGAAGACTCTAAAACTGAGGGAGGTGGGAGGACAGACACAAACTGGTCCTCCAGTCACTGTACTTATGAGTTCCAGCATCCCTGTACAGGCTTTTATGGGGTAAAGCTGTGGTCAGTCAAGCTCGGTCAGGTCATAACCCATGGTGGAATGACTTGGTGCAGCAGAGTGGCCCTCTAGTGGCTAGTTGGGGAACCTCAAGCACATTTACTATCATTTCTGAGCTTCCCTTGCACTGAGGGCTTCCATGACAGACAGGGAAAAGAAAGATTCCCATCTGTCCTGGGTCACTGATTACCTCTTGTGTGTACCTGTTTTCTAGTCATCACCACCACCGCCCCCCCCATTCCCAGATGTGAATCACAGCCCAGGTAATGTTACAAGACTGTGGTCTCTGTTACTTTGGTAGACTTCTGAGAAAAGATGTGCGGTAACGACTTTAAAAGCACAGGTCTGATCCTGCCTGATTGAACAGAGGAGTCAAGACAGGCGGAGATGAGAGGGAAATGTGATTTTGAGATGTTAGGAGACAGGACAGAGATACAGCCTCTCCCTTTTCTGAGTGGACCCATCATCTCCCTACTTGGGAAGCATGGAGGCAGGATGGAAGCTCCTGGGGCTGGGAAGGACTCCGCTGAAATAAAGCTCCATTTGGCCACCAAAGGCTGCAGGTGGGCTTCTGTGCTTTGAAGTCACCTAGGGCTTAGGGGAGACTGCCACATGAACTGCATGCAGAGTGAAGATGGAAGGGAAACCGAGCCCATTCTTTATGGTCCAGAGGTTAGTGAGCAGGGAGGAATTGCAAAAACGCCACAGGGGCCCAGGTTGTCTCTTCCTCAGCTTCAGAGTTAAAGATGGGAGACTTGGAGAACTGGTCTTGCTGAGGCGCATATTGAATGAAGCTGCAGTCACCACTTAAGCCCCCACCCTCCTCAGGACACTTGGAAAAAGCTGTCAGGGTGGCTGGCTGGCAGAGGTGGTCTTAGTGAGTGATGGTGGGTGAGCTAGGGCAAGGTAGTCTCCTGCTACCCCCCATATTTTCCAGGCTGATTCTTGCAGGATACAACCTCTGGTTAGAAAGATGCCAAGGCTTGCCTTTTGTGGGCCACATGACTTTTATTAGGTAGAATTAAATTGAAAGGGCTCACCAGGTGTGAACACACTTGCAGAGAGCCTCTGAAAGGACTGGGGAGCTCAGGTCATTCCAGAGCTCCTTTTGCTGGGTGGCAGTCTCTGTAGAGTTCTAGCTGTAGCCTTATTGGGGAGTCTCTCCCTCCTTCCCCCGAGCAGCAGTTGGTGACTTCCTGAGCCCTGCTAAGGCCATGCTCCTTGCCCTCCTTCCCTCTCATTTGTCAATTTGGCAATTAGTTGATCACCTGAAAAGTGTGAGACTTGTTCTGGGATTTGGAATTTAGCAAGGAAAGACAAAATCATTAAATTTACACCTCTAGTGAGGGAGAGATGTTTAGAAAAATGGAGCAGCAGTGAAGGCAAGGGCATAGGAAGGTCATACCTTTAGGCAGAGGAGAGCCAAGAGGTGTAGCCTGATGAGTGGTGGTTCCGGAGGGTGAGGGAGGGGAGGCAGGTGAGGTGGGGTTGTCACAGATCTCATAGGCTGTCGAGAGTTTGAAGTGGGCAGCTTTTCTATTGGTGTTGGCTACTGTAGGGGAATGAATTGTGGGTTGGAGGACATGTTGGGTGTGTGGTGAGTAGACTATTACAGCAGTCAGGGGTGTTGGTGACTGGGTTGACGAGGGAAACAGTGGGTTAATGCTGGGGGTCCATCAAAGGCACAGATGATATAGGAGTTGATGTGGGAATGAAGCCAGTCTGCTGTTGCCTCCGTTTCACTGAAGCAGGTGAGAAATGTGGCTCGTATGACAGTGAGAGCCCTCAGAGCTGCACCTACCCTCTGCCTTCCTGTGTGGGTCCCAAGTGAAGTGCCTTGTGAAAGGAGATGGTGTCCATAGTCATTTCTTCAATATGGAGCTGGCTGCAGACTTTGCACTTCTCCTGGACAGTGAACAGGCTCAGCTGACTTGAGGCTCAGGGTTCAGCTAGAATCCCAGTTCTGCCCCTCTGTGTGGTTGTGCATGTATCTGAGGTGGTGGCCACTATCTCTTTTGGAGAGTAACGTTCCTTCCCTACATGCTCCAGAATGTGCAGGAATGATGGCATTTGGGTAGAAAACTACCCCAACGGATGGTGAAAAGTCCTCTTGACACTGCCATGTCTTTGCTTCTCTTCCAGGATTTAACTCCCTCGTGGGGGGTGTCATGGGCTTCTCCATTCTTCTGAGTGCAGAGGTGTTCAAGCACAATGCAGCGGTCTGGTACCTGGATGGCAGCATCGGGGTGCTGATCGGCCTTACCATATTTGCCTACGGGGTCAAGTAAGTGCCTGCTTTCATCCTTGCTTCCTTGGCAACCAGAGAACTGCCTTTTCTGTCCAATAGTCACATCTCATATCTCTGATGCTTCTGAACTTGAGCAAGGTCAGGTGCCTAGAACAGTTCCCAGCCAGGGCTTAGTCTGTGACTGACAGGCATAAGGCAGTAACTTTGGTAAGAGACACAGGTTTTATGTCAGGATTTGTTGCTGTTTTTATAATTCATAGAACAGTCCTTTAAAGCCTTTCATGCCTGAACATCTGTCCCCTTCCTATAAACACAGTCACAGTGCTGTTCCAAGCAGCTTTGGGGAGTGGCATGTGGGCAGTGCTGCAGTGAGGGGCCTGACTCTGACCCTCTCCTTTCAGTACTACTTTTTTAAAGGAGTTTGTTGGTGTAGCTATCACAACTACATCCAAAATGCAGGCTGGTGTCAGGGTTTTTTGGGAATAGTTCCCAAAAGTTGACTGAGTTTTAAATGTAAAAATACTTCCTGTCTCCCACTAGGATAGCTATTATAAAAAAGGGCTGGTGAGGATGTGGATAAACTGTGTACCTCACACACTGCTGATGGGCAGGTAAAATGGTACAATTATTTTGGAAATACTTAAGTGATGAATGGATATTCCATCAAGCCCTGCAGTAGAATATTATTCACTCACGAAAGGGATGCTGTGCATGGTACAGCGTGGATGGACCTCAGAAATATTTCATGTGTGTAACAACTCCATCTCAAGGGGACTTGCAGAGACTGGAGGTAGATTTAGTGGTTGCCAGATGAGGTGAGGAGTGACTGGATTTGGGACTTTTCGAGGTGGTGGTTGCACAACATAGGAATCTACTAAATTTCACTAAATTGTACCATTTAAAGGGTGACTTTTGTACTTTTATACTACTGTGTGTATCTTCTTAACTATCTTCTGCTTTCTGCAGACTCCTCATCGACATGGTGCCCAGGGTGAGGCAGACACGCCACTACGAGATGTTCGAGTGATCGGGGCCACAGTCAGCTGTTCCGTTGCACAGGAGAGGATGCTACACAGGCAGATGGTGCCAATATTTAACTGAACATCCAATTTCTTTCCTGGATAGTTTGTGCTCATGGGAACAAGGTCAGCCCAGCAGGTGGGTCTGCACTGCTCCCCGTAAGCACAGAAGGGGAGACTGGTTTCCCCATCTCCAACCAGAACTGACACTTTCAGTCTCTTGAAGTAAAGGTCCTTGCAAGTAGGATAAGATCTCTGCTTGGCAGAAAGCTGTTCTGTGGTGCTTCCAGCCTGGAATGGACAGTGACTGGCCAGACTCACCTCCTCTGGGCTCCACCTCCTCATTTCAGTCTCTCCTCTCTGGGCACTTTAAGGGAAGACAGTGCCCTTTGTCCCTCGCCCCTTTACATGCCCAGAACCATCAGTATATATCACTTCCTAATTTATATCAATGCATTTCATTAGTTTCATACTGTTTTACTAAACCCAAATCTAAGCAGGTTTGTTCAAAAAGGAGACCATTCTATTTTTAAAGTTGTTAGTGATATATGTAGGAGCTTTGCATGGACAAACTAAGCACATGACCCTTTCTTGAACACTGAGAACCTGAACACATGTAAAAAACAGGATCCATTTTTGAGATGTGAAACTGGTTTGTTTGTAATAAATTATATGCATCTATGGATAGAGTATATATCTCTATGCTGTGTTAAGTGGTATGGTACAGTACGGTCATTAGTGATGGCGCACCCCTCTGTCAGGAACCAGATGTTCTCAGTTTATGTATTGCTGGTGTAGATGCCATAAAAATGTTCCCCCAAACACAACATTCTGTACCTCTAGCACTGCTGCTTGTCCCGGCAACAGTGTCTGACCAATAAACACCTTTACCTGTTTTGTATGGTACAGTGAGGTTATCTTGGAGAGTTGGCACTGGCAGGTTTTCTGCTGTGGCTGAAGGTGGGTGGGGTGTGCGAGCACAGACCTGGGATGGAGGTGGTAATGGGCGTTGTGGACTCCGGGACAGTGCCTGGTACGACCGCAGGCTTCACCCATCCAACTGTTTGGTTGTAAGAGGTCACTGAACTTATTTCACTCTGAGACTCTCAATGAGGCTTTCTCCACCAGCATTCTGCATGTTCTACAAGGGGAACAGTCTAGGAAATGATAGCTAGTTTTCGCATCACATTAATTTACCCTGGGGTGTGGGGAGAGCTACTATATAGTACTCAAATTGTTTCTGGTGTGAGTGTCCTACCAAACACTATGGGAATGGCATGCTGTTATGGGCAGCAGGTCAGGCCTCTAGCATGACCTCCAGAGAAGCCCCTGGGGGCATAGACTCACCCTTTCCTTTGCATGCAGTGGGTGGGAGGCTAGTATTCCAGGTCTAGTAGATCCCCAGCTGGACTTAAAGGCTATGATACCAGCAGTCTTAAAGATTTTGAAACATTCTGCTATAGTATAATTAAAAAAATAAAGGCCCATACTCCACTAATTCAGTGTCCTTTCTAGGTGAATGCAGGGTAGAACAAGTACTCTATAGTGATTACTGGTGCTATGTGTAGGGAAACTCCACAGGAAAACCTTGTGTCACCCCACTCCTGAAACGTACCTTCCTGTCAGCATTTTCAGTACTTCGCAGAGGGTCCATTCTGTCCATGGACACCAGCATGTAGCTTGCAGAATAGGGGCTGAGTTTGAATCTGCAGGTGACCTGGTTCCCTCTACCCCCACCCCCCCAAAAATCACTTCCATCTGTCACACAAGAAAAATTTATTGAAAAATAAAGTTCTCCCTAGTTTTCTCTACAACAGTGGAAAACAAAGCAGTGCTCTCTATGCCGGTACAGTACATTTGGACAGCGACACCTTATTTGCAGAATCCTGTACTATTAACCCCAGAAGTGAACAGTAAAAAGTGGTTGTACCAAGAGCTGAAGACAGACATGAATGGCCGTTAGCTGAAAGACATCAAGGTTGTGACAGCAACTATAGAAGAAAGGACATTACCTTCTCGTTTGGCATTGATTGTTCCACAATTGCCCTGTTAATACTGGGGCAGAACAGTAAGCAAAATGTTTCCCAAGTGTTCTCCATCTTGGCTTTGGCAGAGGTGGCAGACTACGCTAAGTTCCCATCCTGTCCCCAGGAGGCCCCCCCCACCTCAGCACCTGGAGTGTTCCCTTAGTGCCACAATCTGCCTTGGATGGGTCGCCCATTTGCTCATAAATGGCTCCCCTCCATCCCTTCACCACCCTTCACCAGTGTTGACTGGACAGGCTGGGGATCTTAAGTCTGCACAAAACCTGGGACTGAGGGGGGAGGAAGTGATGCCTAAAAGAAGGTAAATTCCAATCTTACATACACAGAAGTAGATGACTACTGACTCAACCAGACGAGAATCCAAAGGAACTTGAAAAAGATACTGGACACTAGCAAATTTCTCCATACTCCACAACTCTATCCAGTCAGGCTAAAACGAGACGAAACTCTAGGAATTTTAGGAAAGAGGCTAAACCCCTAATAAAACAAAAAAGTGAACTGATATTTTTGGTGATCAGGCAAACAACGGTGCCCTTCTGTGAACTGTTCTGACATCCCTACCCCACATGTCCTATGCCCCCCCACCAGGGGGGAGTTTTGGGTTTTCTCTGGGATGAGGACCAACAGAAATAAGTGACAGGTAACCAGGCCTTCCCTGAGGCCTGGACTGTGGAGGTGCCACCCCAGCCAGCAGGGGACTTCCTAGGAAGGAAAGAATACATTCCCATGGTCATTCCTTTCCTTTTGAAATAAAAACCAGAATTGTCTCATTTCAGAGGACGAAAATGAATTGATTTTAGGGGTACAGTCAGAACTCATTCAATTTCTAGCTTATGAAGTTTTGCAAAAGAAAACCCAAGAATTGTCCAGAAGACATCTGTGGGGTGAGATCTAGTAGGTGGCCAAAGACCACCTTTTTTTTTTCTTTTTTTTTTTTTTTCATCACCAGCAGTTTAAAAATTCCTGAGCCCAATTTCAACTGGGATTGAAGTCAGGCCTCTTTTCAAATCAGTGCATTCAGGGATACAGTAATATTTTAGTCAGCAGGATGGGCATGGAACTTGAATATTCTAAAAACCAATAAATTCTATGATATTCCATCAATTTGGAACAATAGCTTCATGTAGGTATTACTCAACAGATAGGGTGTGAGCTCAGCTCTGTATTTCTCAAACTGTATGAAATGCTAATTTTAACAACTATTAACATTTACTAGGCTTGCTATGTGCCAGACACTGCTAAACACTGAATCCTCACTAAAACCCTAAATGCTAAGGGAAGAGCTAGGGCAATTTACTTTTGCATCCAAGACTATACAACTAATTTGGCCTTTTGCTATAAAAAACTTGGCTGTCATTTTTGTTGAAACCAACAAGAATGAAAAGAATGTAGCCTCAGCCTCAGGAAATTCCCACTTTCCCTAAAAAAGCAGGAATCTCTGTCTAGCCATCTCTTCACATGAAGGTGCTCTGCAGCCCCACAGGGATGAATGGGATTAGAAAGAAGTCAATATGGAGCTTACAATATTTTTAAATAAATAAAACAATCCAGGCTTGGGATATATCACATGAAACAGAGCCTGTCGTTAACAAAATATAACTTTTTAAAAAGTCAGTAATTTTGCTGGGATGTGGGTGGGTGGCAAGGTCCCACCTATATACACTAGGTAAACCACCTTGGAGATGGGGGGTGGCTAGAACGTACAAACCTGCCGATCACAACACAGTTTCAGTCCAACCAGAGGCATTTATGTCGTGAGTGCCAGAGAGCTGCACTGGGGCTCTTCTCCCAAGGGGGAAACTCAGGAGTTCTGGCCAGTAAGTCCTGCATTTACTAAGGAAGCAAAAAAGGGGGTTCATAATTTCTCCCCTGCATGATGCTAATCAGATAAAGTATTTCTAGGCCAGTGCTGCTAATAAGCTCAGCTCGGCCTGTTCCCTTTCAGTGCAACCCCGCAGAGAGGGCTGGTCTGCCCCAATCACACCTTCCCAAGTGCCTGGTGGCAGCCAGCAGAGGCCCCCGGGCACTTGGCAGCAGCAGTCCCCAGAGTACCCACACATGGGTGAGCAGCTGAGGAGAGCATGGGCTGGTCTGGAGGAAGCCAGCCCTTCTCTTGGGGTTCTCATGGTGTATGGGGGTGTATGTGCACGTACACTGGCATGGAGGGCAATTTTGATGCCCAGTCTGAGCATCTGCAGTGACAAAAAAATCATGTCCTCTCTCCAAGCTGGAGATGTCTATCTTCTCTCAACAGCAGCCAGATTCTAAAAAGAAACCCCAAAGGAAAGTGAAAAGGCACATCAGAGAAATTATAAATATCAAACAACTCTTAATAGTTCCAAACATACAGCAAACACACACACAAAGCAAACTATGAGCAGTGCAAAAACCCAATGTAAGCAAAAATGCAAAAAAAAAAAAGTCTCCATTTTCACATGTGCAAATCAAATTACATCCACGGAATCAATGAGGTGTTTACTGGCATAAAAAGTAGTGTTTCCCCTTTCAGGAGTGAAAATAGGTCTTACTCCTGAAAGCACTGATTTTTCAAAGGAAATCATCCTCCTAATAAATTACTCCCCCCCCCCTCAAGTTTTTAAAGAATTTAGGATTATAATGGGGGGGGATTCCAAATTTCACTTAGGAAAAATACGCACAACCCCCCCCCCCTCAATCACCAGGCAAGACACCCTTGTAACAAAGGATCTTGATGGAGGATCTCTTGCTCTGTGGACTGTCAAAGATAAATTAGGATTCTATTCAGATGGACGGTGGCAAGCCACCAGAGGTTCCCGGCCCCACCGAGAGGTGCCTCTCTGTCCTGAGGCTGGCAGGAACCCTTTCTTAGAGACCCTGCCCATTTCCTTTCTAGCCTCCACTGGTGTGGAGGCCAGTATACAGTCCCTGGTGCCACCTCTCTTCCTAACACCCTTAACAACTAAAGTGTGGGTTGGTTTGCCCTCAGAGTAGCAGCCCTGCCAGCAGAACTGCAACTGACATGGAACTGGAGACAGCAAGAGAGACTTTCAAAAAGTGCTCTGCTCAGCTACCTGGCCTGAGAGCCCTGACATAAGAGAAAAGGGTAGGCAGAGAGGCGAGGCCCTGAGCTCAGGGGCAGCCAAATATTCCGTTACTTCTGGAACACAAGGCCGGCACAGCTCCTTTATACAAAAAGAAGCTTTCCAGCAGCCTCCTTGTCTTCTGAGTTCCTGTGCTTATCATAACAGCTCTCTGCTAAAGGAGATCCTCAAGCTGAGCATGGGAAATACTCTCTGCCTGGAGGCTCCCCCTGCTGGTCCAGTGCCTGCCTGACAGATTCTGGGTTGGAAGCTCCCAGAGGAGCCCAGGAGAGGGCGGAAGCAACCCAGGAATTGCAGACCTGGGAGCGCAAGTAAATTCCACAACCAAGAGACCCATTCATGGGGAAAGCAGCTCCTGACAGCATGGAAGGCTTAGTGGCTTCTCCTCCTACTGTAGGGAACTGTCTTTGCAAAGCTTAAAAGAAATCTCTCTCCCCCCCCCCCTCTCTCTCACGCGTGCAGACACACACAGACAGACAGACAGAGACACACACACACACACACACACCATATCACCAAGGTTTCTTTTGTACTTCCACCCTTCTTATGCTGGGCCTAGACAGAGGTGTTCTCAGCCATTTTGTGAGGGGCCCTGCCTCCATCAGTGCTTAGGTCAGGTGCCTCTCTGTTAGTACGTTCCCTGACACAAGTGCTCACAGGCAACGGAGGGATTGGGGTGACCCCTGGCTGCCCTTCCTCAATCCTAGGATTGGAAGTACAGACGACCTGGTGGAGGTCTACTAAAGAAAGGTTTGCTGGGTGTCTGGTATTACTTATGCACCAGGGAACAACCGAGAAGCAGCAAGCAGAATATACCTTCCCAAACCTTGACTCCATACTCCCCCTGGTCTTCACAAAACCAAATTCCTCCTTGAGCTTCACTTCCCAAAGGCCCACATGCCATCAGCCTTGCCCCACTCTCCTGCTCCACGGCTTGCTCTGTTCTAGGGAGCACGGGGCAGTCAGTGGGTAGAGTGAACCCAGTGAGCAAGGCACTCCCAAATCCCAAGGGTTTGGGGGCCAGGCAGCAGTTGATAATGGGGACATTCTGCATGAGAGAGAAGAGGGTTCACTCTGACCAGCATCAAGAGGCTGCGGCTGCACACACAAACACAGCATTGAAGCAGTGTTTGGTGAAGAGAAGCATGGGGGTTCTGGGGTTTACAGGGTGGTCCAACCTGCCAGCTCAATGCCCCTCAGAGTAAAAACATCAGACTTTCATCCCTTGCAAATCACACCTACAGATGAGCACTAGGACAGCACTGAGTTCACCCCAACCTGCTCTGCTCCCAGGACTTCAGTGATAACACTCACCACTGCGAAGTGAAGGAGCCAGCTTCACTTGGGTCAGTGTCAGTTCAATGTCATCCCCCAGAGGGGCTTGTGAGCAAGACCTGCAAGTTCAAGATAACTCTTACAGCCCTCCGCCTCTACCCTCTTCCTTTGCAAGGCATGTGAGAGAGGGCGGATCTACCACAAATTAGCAGGTGTCAACCCCCCCCCCCAGCTTTGCATTTATTTTCTAAAGGAAGTCTAACTAAAATTAGGGCCAAACTGTGTGTCAGGTAGGGTGGTGGGCATGCAGAGAGAAAAGGAGGTTCTCACTGCAAACTAGCCCCATCTTTGGTCCCTGGCCAGGCTCTCTGGACAACAGAGGCAGGTGCCCCATGCCAGGGGGTACCCATCCTCTAACTACCATGTGTCATGCCACATGACTTCCTGTTGCTATGCCACCATCCACTTTGAGGAGCCAGGTCCCCACAGCTGCCCTGAAGAGTGCCACCAATTTGCAGCACATCCAGCTTCTCCCCCCTGCACCCCACCCAATGCAGACAGGGATATTTGAGTGAAGGTGGATGGTAAACAGCAAAAAAATAAAAAATGGAACAAGAATTGTGTTCAATCCCTTTGCCCTTCCCTGTCCTCCCTCCCTCCCTCCCAAATAAATAAGTTATGGGTTTAAGAATGTTCCCATACAAAGTTTTTCCAATCCGCTCAATTCCTTTTTCTGGTTTTGTTTTGAAGTAAATGTCAAGACTCTCTTCCTATCCTGGAGCAGCTGCGTCAAGAGTCTTCCTGTAGTTTGTGTCAGGGAGGAGCCAGGCTCCTGGCCTGACATCTGCTCTGGTTTTCTTTTGGTGAAAACTCTACTGCTGACCTCAGTAGGAGCAACACCAAATTGAAACCTTCCACCAAAAAGTTCAGGCTCTGGTGAGAGTCCCTGAATGACTTGAAGCCCCTGGCTCTTCTCCAGGGGCTGCAGCCACTGTCTTTCCCAGCGGAGTGTGTACGGGGCTGGCTGGCGCCGCTATAGACAGTCCTTACAGAGGGCCACCTGGCCCTTGATGAAGTCCCGGCAGGGGCAGATCCTCTGGTGCCTGGGGTGGGCGCCAGCACAGCTGAACAGCAGGAGGTCACCTTGAAACACACAGTGCTTGTACTTGGGGTCGAAGGAGGGCACCAGGATGTCCTTGGCCAGGTCTGAGCTTTGGCAGGTCACCTGGTATCTGAAGAGGAAGAGAAAGGCAGGCAGGTTGGAGTTGGGGATTGTCCTTGCCTGATTCCTTCAGTCCCCCTCACTCCCACTTTCGGGACCCGGGGCTGAGAAAAGGGGACATGAATGCAGAGATGAGTGTTCAAGGCTGCTGCGTGAAGCTTCTTTGTAATTGGGAAAAAACGGAAACAGCCTGAAAACTCACCAAGTGGGATATTTACTGAGTAAATTTACTGAGTAAATGACACACTTATGCTATCAAGGTCTACACAGTCCATGGAAAAGAATGAGGTAGAAAAGTAAGCACTTGTGCAGAGAGGCCTGCAACAGGATGGATAAACAATGGATCCATGTGTGCGTGTGAAAAGACAGCTAAACTCTAAAGTTTAAGAGCGGTGACTTTTGAGGAGTGAGAGTGCAAAGATGCTCATTATTTAAATAATTTTAAAAACCATATTTAATATTTTTACTACCAGCTAAAGATTCCTGTTAAACGGCCCATCTCCTGCAGGAAAGCAAGCAGCTGGTGCCCCAGGGGCAGGCGCTATTGAGGGCCCTCAGTCACCCTTTAGCAGAGCTAGGTGCCTGAGGCTTCCTGAGGAGGGCAGAATTTCGGCCCCAAGCCCACACTCTGGACCCTTGCTTCTCTCTCCTTTCTTGCAGCAGCTGACACTGTCCGTGGGCTGGAGACCCTGTGGCTTCACTTTCTGCAGCCAGGACCACTGTTTGTGGGGCTAAGCATGACCAGATGCTCTTGCTCCCAGCAATGTTGATCTCTTCTCTCAAAGAAGAGCCTCCCATTGTCTCTGTGCTGGGGGTACTGAAGCCCCGCCTGCCATGACTGCTCCCAAACAGTGTCTCACCAGGTGTCCCAAAGGCCAGGTGGGAGTAAGTTCAAGGAGGAAGGCATAAGGGGCCAGGGACCCTGGGTTTCAGCTGTGTGACCATAGACTGATAACTGAGCCTCTCTGTTTCCTCTCCTGCCAAATGGCAGTCTTTAACTCACAAGGGAGATAGAAGAATAAAATTAGTGCTGACAGGGTACTGGGCAGTGTCTTTCTCTAGTAGCTGTGAATTAATTATAATAATTATTAATTAACCCATGGAAACTACCCCGTGACTACAATCATCTCCAACATCCTCTGATCACCCTGCACGGGCTGCTCTGTCTGCCTCCCTTGTCCCATAACGTAAATTTACACCCATGTAACAGTTTCCGTGTTGCTTTGTTTGTGAAAGTCTTTTTTTGCCAACAGGGAGGGGATCAAGTTGGGAAACTTGGGGTTTCCTGCTGCTTCTGGAAAACTTCCAAATGTCAGGAGGGAAACAGCATAACCTCTCTTACTGACTCCTCTTGTCATCCTCTGACCAACTGCCTGGGCCCTGTCTATTACGGCTACTAGGCAATCCCAAGTTCATTTATAGGGGCTTCTGGTGGGTTCTCTGAAGCTGCCAAGGGGCTCATGGTACCCTGGAAGGTGGTAGGCCTGCTGATTTTGCTCTTGCAATCACCAGAAAGCTCTTGACTTATTAGCCTTCGCCCCTCTAGTCTGGCCTTTCCAGCTAGGGGACAGGGGAATCCACACGGTTAAGCTCATGGACCATGAAAGAGAGGCAGGAAGTGGTGGTTTGTGGATTTCCTAAAGGAGTCAGAGAATTTAGAGTTCCTAGGTCCTTCACAGGGATACCCTTTATGGCCAATCCAGAAAAAGGGGTATCAGAGTTCAACTGAGCATTGAAAGTTTGCCTATGGAATGTGGTATAGGGATAAGATTTATGCTCATCTCTTTATTTAGGTGAATTCTAGAAGGTTCTCTGCAGATGCCTTTCACACTGCTAAGCAAGAGTGTGCACATTTCTACAATGAATCTCAGGGGCATGGTCAAGAGTCTAATTGTCAGGAGCCTCAGGAGCCACCAAGAATCCCCTCTGCTCTTGCCCTTGGTCATCTGGATTCAGAATCTGGACACAGCCCTTAGTGGGGAGCACATGCATTTCTGTGGGTGCATCTCATCGCAACCTCTCCAGGGACGATATGGACAATATGGAATCTCTACACCACCACAGGGTGCTCAAGCAGCAGATGTTCCCCAAGCCACAGCCAGTGTCCCCAAGGTCAATTGATGTTGCTTTGGGATGGTGGACAAACTCAGCTCCAAATTTTGGGTACCACCCAATTCCCCAGTCTCCACGGAGTTTTCCCTGCATTTCCCTGACCCTTCAGCCCTGGAAAGCAGGGAAGGCTACTCCACCATCCTTGCAAGTGGTGGGCAAAACTCACCAGAGAGGTGGGTGACTTTCCCCAGTCTTGAAAGTACCAGTTCCTCTCCACAGCCCAGTAAGCCTCACTCCCTACCAGTTGTCCTTAGCCCTTTCAGAGTGTGTGTGCAGGCCACTCCTTCCTCTCTGTTCTTGTGGTATCCGAGTCAGAAAGACAGACATTCCCTCATTTACTGTCCCTCCCTCACACTCTCTTGCCCTCTTTCTCACACACACACATGCACCCTCCTCTGCACGCATCCCCATTCTCACAGCGCCCCCTCCTGTCAGAGCCACTGGCATGGCACTTCCTTTCCGTTGGCCCCCATGGTGCTGCCTCTCTACTTCTTTTACATATGGGATAGCAGTGGGGCTTCTGAGGCTCTGTTTAATTTTGTAATTCTTGGAGATGAATAAAAGGGCCAACCTCCCATTCCCCCTTTCCCTGGAGCTGCCTTGGGCCAGCGAGACAGGAGCACCCAATCCCTAAGTAGACACATGGGATGGGGAGACAGAGGCAGGGCCAATTTCACCTGCTGGTCCTTACCCCAGAGCTCCTCCCCTCTGCAATCCTTCCTCACACTGTCTCTGTGCACTCGGGCCCTGCCAAGTCCCCTAAAAGCTCTTGTGATCTCTCTGACTCAGGGCCATTTGCTTTTGCTCAGTCCGCAGAGCACCCATTCTCAACACTGGCTTAGAATCCCCCTTGAAAGAGAACCTCAAACCCCAGTCATTACTTTAGAAGACACGCTTCAAAGGTAGGTAAATGGCAAGCCAGGTTTCACATCACCATGGGGCCTGTTTATGGAGTGGAGTGGAGGTTCCTGGCGTGGGGCCATTCAGGTATGGGCTCTGCCTTCCGGACCCCAGTCCTGGCCAGGCTGACCTGGGCAGACTGTGCACAGGAGTTTGTGGCCACTTCTCCAGCACTTATACCAAGTCCTGTGTGGGTACAAACACAAGCTTCCCTGATTCAAGGTGACAGGGCAGGCCACTCCAAGGGCTCAACTATATGACATAATTTATCCTGACAAGGGGCCTCAAGGTCTACAGATACCCAAAGAGGGCAAGGACTTCTGCTTAGAACTGCTGCAGTCGGGCTCCAGGCTGGAGAAGGAAAAGCTGCAATGGCTGATGGAAGCATCAGCAGCTACTGGCTGTGAATGGGCAGATGGCCTGTCTCACTCTGAGGTGGGCACTGAGTCTCACCAAATCATCAGCATTTATAAATGTGGGAACACGGTATTCAGTAGAGCTCTTATGTTCAGAGGATTAATTGCAGGTGGCTTTAGTGCAAAATGAGCATTTATCCTAGCCTCCTAGGAAGAAAACCCACACATCTGCAGTGGGGGTGGCAGTAAAAAGTGATCCCATGGCACAGGAACCAGGCTGTAGCCCAGCCCCATACCACTACCTTGTTGTCTGGGTTCTGCAGGGTGGGGAGGGGCTGCAGGCTTGCACCACTGTCCAAACCTCTGCAGAAGAAGGGCTTTTTGTTGCTTTCATCCCTGGCTGTACATCGTCTCACCATCACCCAGGGAGGACCCCATTTCACTGATGAGAAAATTGAGGAGCAGAGAGCTCTAAGCCGTTGCCTCCCCTCCTGTCAGACTCTGCTCCAGATACTGGCCAGCTGGTGGGGCCCTGGGCTTTCTCCGAGCTAGGCCCTGCTCCTTCCTGGCTGGGAAGGACATGGCTCGAGTGCCACTGGGTTCCACTCTCAGGCTGAGGCTTCCTGTGCTTAGAGTTCCCAGTCCATCCACAGTGAATCCTTATATACAGAGCAACACCCAGTTCTCCAAGGACCACTTCCCTGTAGAAGCTGCATTCAGTCTTTGGCAGCTCTTCCCTGGACCTAAGTACATTCAGTTGCTTTGGTAATCGAGGCTTCCTGCACCATCCAAGGCTTTCCACAGACCTCAGACCACCCAGCTGCTCATAAGGCTTCACAGGTCACAGCAGAGGGCTGCACTGACCTGCTTCTAGCCTGCCTTGATTTTGATGGTAGAATCCAAGACAGCTTCAGAGCCTGGTCTTCACATGAAAAGAACAGGAAGGAACAGCATCCCTCACACGTCCCTACCCAGGAATGTTCCTGCGGGTCACACTATTCTGAGTTTAATGATCACTACAGAGGGTTTGATATAGCGCTTGACAATAAGACTAACAGGAAGATGAGTGTAGACCAGCAAAGAGAACCCCAGTGGTTAACCATTAGTGAATGGAGTGAGGCTAGACCAGAGACAGGCCAGCTTTGAGTGCTGAGTCACCCCCTTTCTTAAACACCCTGTTCCAGACTGGGATGGTCCCACTGCTCAGCTTAGCATCTAGGTGGGGACAAAAAAATCTCTAGAGGAAAACACCTAAGTAGAGCAATTCAGGTGCAGGGGTGGGGGTAAGAGTGGGGGGGTGGGGTTAGGTTATCAAGCAGGATGTGGTGAGTGTGACAAAAATTAAGGGGCACAAATTTAGCAATGACAAGGATCATGAGTCAGAGGCCAGAAGAAAGCGCATGCAGAAATCTGGGAACTGCAAGTGCCAAACTCAAAGTGCCAGGGATAGGGAGACAAATGACATTCCGACAGGCAATGTGAGCCTGAGGGGCAAACTCAAGCTATATAGAAGACTGCTGCTGCGGCAGCTCTGGCCTGTCCTGGTGCTATGCTCCCTTCCCTGCTAAAGGACCAGCAGAGTCAAGCCTATTCATGCCCCTGCAGTGCATCATGGGTCAAAGGTACCAAACAGAGTGCAAGAGGGGTGGGAAGGGGGGTTGCAGAGGGGAAGGTGGAATGAATTCCCTGTCAGTTCTATGCCAGCTCTTTGCCCCATCTATCTCATTCCTTCACCAGAAGATTGCTACCTGCCCCTCGATTAGACACAGTGAGGGGCCATATGAGGACCTGGGTCCTGCCAGGGGATCTAAGTGTGGGTTGGGCTATGCTTGTGGTTCTGGGTCCACCTCCTCTCCCAGGGTTTTGGGTGTAACATTAGCAAACTGAACACCTCCCACAATCTCCAAGCCCAGACATGGCATTATTTATGCAGATACAACACCCCCATTGGAATTCTAAATATATCATGCCAGGTGACCTCATCTACCTAACAATAAAAAATGCTGGGTGAACTTTCTTTGGTGGGTGTGGAGGTGGGGGGGGGGTGTCATGCTGCAACCTGCTCCCCTTCCTACATCTTTTTCTGACAGCCCACAAGCCTGCAAACCTAACTCAAAACCAGAAGGGGAGCTGAAGACTGAGCCAGCCTATATCCACCCCTCCTGTTCCCAGACACTTACTTGAGCATGTCCTTGTCTTTGTTGAGGTGCTGGAAGAAGGAAGGCTCACAGATGAGCTGGTTCTCCTGGCACACTTGCTTGCAGGACTGCCCGGGCTTAGCAAGCTTCACCTGCAGGGCACTGAGAGGAGGCCACATCACCTGCCCATGGCAGAAGTCCTAGGATGACAATGAAGCCGTCAGCCCAGGGATGCAGGATGCAAGTGGGGATCCCCTGTCTGCCAAGTGGTCCCAACTAGGGGAGGTATCCTGCTGCATGAGAAAGCAGCATGGGGAAGGAGTTGGGAGACAGAGCGGCTAACAGGTTAAACAGGACTCAGGTAGGACACACCGTTGGGGCCCAGCCTTCACCACTCTCACCTCCTTCCTCAGCTGCAAAAGGAGAGCAACAGCCCCACATGGGGCTGGAGTGAAAGAGGGATCCATGGCCTGTGCACAGCACTCTGCCTGCCAATCAGGGTGGCTATTCACTAATATCACCACGAATAGTGAGGCAACCTGGCTATTTAAAGCCTCCGCCCTGGAAGACCCATCTCCAGGCCCATCTTCACCGGCTGTTCTGTTCCCCTTCTCTAATTCCAGAGATATTTTCAGTGTCTACCTAATTTGGTAGTTACCTAATATATCAGAGTTTTCTAAGTGCTACTTTTGACTTTGTGAGGGGACACAGCTAGGAGTCTGCAGACATTTCTGACAGAACCTGCTGTGGGGTCCTGGCCTTGGCAGAGACTCAGTGCTGGCTGGCTAGAAACAGTGATGATGTGACACTAGTTGAACAGCTAGAGAAAGTCTGAGGATGTGTGGAAGCATGTGGGGTGACCCGGCAGCGCCTGCCGAGGCGGCCCTCGCAGCATGGGAGGTGTAGGGGTACTGGGAGTCTGGTAGGGTCAGTCATTCCTGGGATGTGAAAGGATCTGAGGAAATCAGCCCAGCCAAAAAGGATGTAACATGGGTGGGGGAACAGAAGGACAAGGCAATAGCCAGTTGTGAAAAGGAAGGCAGAATGGAGCCGGGGAACGTGCAGGTGAAGGGAGAGAAACACTGTCTTTGGGACCCTGGCTTTCATCTCAGCTGTGTCCAAAGCACCTGAGTAGGTATCAGAGTAAGAACTCACACACCACCAGCACCTAGAGCCTGTTCTGCTCGCACACTGATGGAACTCTGGCAAATTTCATTTCAAACCTGGGATGTCCTGCTGCAGAGGGCGCTGCCACTGCAGTAGAGCTGGAGCCACAGGCTCCTGCCAGGGCAGGCCTGCCTGAGCAGTGCCCAGGGTGGTGAGGTCTTGGGCTCTGAATTCCACTTGTGGGAATTCACCCCATACAAATACAGGGGCACAAGCACAAGGAGAACTACACTGGACACAGGCATTACTAGAATGGAAACAAATCTTAAGACAGTCGAACAGTTGTTCTCACATAGGTAATTGTTTAAATACAAAGGATACCACCAAATAGAAAAGGTTTCACATGTGGACATCGAGACACCCCCAGGGCACCCTGGGGAACAGCAGAGTGAAGGGTGGTCTATCAGATGTCTCCCTCTGTGCCAAACACTGGGGAGGACACAGGGTGAGACAACTACGTAAACATACATATGTCAAGGAACCTCTCTGGTAGGCGTGGGTTCTGCTGAGAAGGGAAGTGGAATAACAGGGTCAGAAGCGGTAAGGAAATTTATTTTTCAGAGCATGTCCTTATGGAATATTTTAATCGTCCTTATGGTTCCCTTCCTCACTCTGGATGAGGAAGTAATTCATAATCTCAGGGCTCCCAGAACTGGAACAGGCAGAGGAATGCTTCATGCCCACCATGTTTTTCATACAGAATGCCACAGGTTAGGCCTGTCATTGCTGGGCCCCTTGGCGCCCAGGAGGGGCTTGCTGTATCACTTTCTTTTTGATTTTGAACCCATCTTACACCTAAATTAGTGAGCTGAAGGAAAACAAAAAAGAGCAAAATGAAATGTGCCCCAGGTGCTACAGGCAGCTGGTACATCCTGCCTCTCTCTTACCAGCTGTAAGCCTTCTGGCAAAATACAGAGTTCTAAAATCTCAGTTTCCTCACCAGAAGAACGAAGATGATGACTGTGATGCTTTCCTAGCCTCCCTTCTCCTAAAGGAGATAATACTGTTTTGTGCCAAGAGGGGCAACAGCAGGTTGTCACCACTTAGTGCTGGCTTCCATTCCAGTCTCCTCAAACTGATGATCAAGATCCTACTAGAAAGGCATATCTACTGTCGCCCTTCACATCACACGGCCCTGGGATGAGGGACCTTGGTGCCAGAGTCTGAGGGAGCCTGGTGATTAACAAATAGGAACCCTCATAGCAGTGGTCAGAAAACCTTGAATCTGAACCAGATAAAGACAGAAGATTCCAGAAGGGTCTCATATTTCACAGAGGACAGAAATAGACTGGGTCATTTAAAGCTACTTCATCTTCTGGAAGTGATTCATGGGCAGTAGGCGGGCAGGGAGAGCATACACTGAGTCCTGGCACCACCTAAGAAATACCACTCAAGTAAGCCCCTTTTCTGATTTCTCAGACTTGTGATGCTCTCAAGGGCGCCATCCATGAGCTTGCTAAGCCACTGGCAGCACAGAACTGTGTCTGGCTGCTGTTTCTAAGGGTGACAGCATGACAGCCGAGGCTTGTGGCACTGCCTGAGTGGCCTGTGCTGGTGGTTGTTGCCATCTTACCTGACAGCAGATGGAAACTGACTGGCAAATGTCCATCCCATGAGGATGGCAGTCAGCAAAACAGGAAGATCAAGATAGTTGCTGCTGATCAGTGTTGAGGGAAACATGAAGTGTTGCTTTTGTGTTTAGTTTTCATTCTTGCTGGCAAATACAAGCACCTCTGCTCACGATTCTTTTAGCACCAATCTAGTAACTACCACAGCCATTAAATATCAAAATAAAGAGATTTAAAACCCAGCATACACCGTGGTCTACTGTATGGCTGTATAGGACAGGCAGACAACTAGAAATATAGGTCAGATCGTGGCAGCTACATTGCTAGGAAAGGGAGACTTTCTCCACTTTCAAAACTTAGCTTGGGTTTGGCCTTAAGTTAGGCTGGGAACTGGAAACCGACAAGGGCTGAAGGTTCAAACTTGGGCTTCCATAGCTAATAAGAAAGCCAGAGGATATCTCTTTTTACAGCCCTACAAAAAGAGCTGCAATAGTGTCTCTATACCTTCTGAAATTAGAGGGCCCTTCTGAAAGTGCTTCTTACTCATTCTTAGCCTTCTGTGGTATGTGAAGCAATCCAACGGGTAAAACCCAAATGAGGGGAAAGATTCTGTTGTGCAAGACCAGGTGATATGGCCAAAAGTGGCTCAGTCTTAAGCTGTTCTGCTGCACACTTCAGTCACGCGGCTCATGCAGAGTCAGCACCACATGTTCTTGGAGAGAGAGAGACTAAGAGGCTCAAGTGAGAGTGTTGAGCCACCAGCATTCACACCTGCATCCCTGCTGGGGTGGGAGGTGATGCATAGCTGGGTAGCCCTGCAGACATGGAGACCTGCACCACCTTCTGAGCTGAGCAGGGGCGCACCTTGAGATCTGTGCAAAGGGATGTGTTCACCAAACTGCTGCAGGCGGATCTGTGCCCTTTACTTGTCTCTTAGTAAACCAGAGCCGCCTTGAGGTTCTCAGGGAATGTCACCCAAATACACATGAACTCTAGGGTCACTGGGTGCTGGTTCAACATCTGCTCAAAGTCTGTTTGGGGCACGATAGGGTGAACAATTGTAAAAATTGCACGAGGATCTTCCTAAGGTTTTGTGAAGCATCTGGAAAGCCTGAAGGTGATAAAGTTGAAAAAAGGGAGAGTGGAAGGCATCTCCAGTGAGTACAAAAACAGGAGTGAGTGCAGGAATCTGGTCCCCAATAATAATAATTTTGTGATGAGAAGACAGCTACTTTCAGTTGCTGCCTAGGCATTTCACAATATGACAAACCTGCTCACACTCTAAAACCTGAACATTTAGATAAGGACCTGTGATTAGGATTCCTAACTAGCATTTCCACTCTGCTTCTTCTGGTGCACCTTTTGAAAATAAACACTTCGAGTTGAGACCACAAGTTGGTGACCTCTACCCCAACCACCATGATAGCTGACTTCCATCTTGCTGTCTCCCATGTACCCACTGGAACAGAAGCCCACCCATCCCCAAGCTTGTTGTGCCCCCACCTAACTCCATGTCTGGAAATTAAACTTGTGACTTGACTTCTGTGTGGGTGTACTGAAGCCACATCTGCCAGCAAAATGACCCCCAGGTTATTACTTCCCCAAGTGGCAGCTCAGATGCCCAGAGTGCTCCCAACTCACCCGGTCTGTGGGTGGTTTGTGCCTCCCTTGGGCTGGGTGCAGGTTATGATCTGCATATTTGGAATATACAGGCTAGGGGCCCTACACACAGACTTCAAGATGTCCCTCAGGCTCTCCCTGCATTTTACCTCTATACTAGAGACAGTTAAGGTCACTAATCCTTCCCCCTTTATCTAACTGTCATGAAATAAAATGAGGGGAACAGTGAAAACCTTGAGATGTGAAAGGTAAGGTAGACCAAGGAAGGTCATTCTTTGGTGAAAGTTGAGCTGCCTGGATTTTACATTCAACCATTTCCCTGTCCACTGCTGACAGGACACAACAGGACAGCAGCCCCTGTCATGACCTCTTCTCATATTGGGGAGTAACTCCTCCCACCCCCCCCCACCCCTGCCCAGGTAACCAAGGAATGTTGGGGGGTCTTCCATTTCATTCAACCTCAGCAACACCAACTGAGGTTTGCCCCACTCTCCTTGATGTAAGCAGCCATTCACTGACTAAAGGAGGGCTGAGAAGCAGAAAAGCAAAGACATTCTAGAACTTGGATAACCTGCCTGAGTCTCACTCAACTCCTCCATTCACTAGACAGGTGATTTTGGGAAGTTATATAATCTTTCTTTGCCTTTGGTTTCTCAACTGTAAAATGAAGAAATTTTCAATCGCTATTTCATAGGACTATATTAATTAGTCAAATGAATTCCTTTAAAATGCTTAGAAGAGTGCCTGATATAACTCATACCTCCCAGGGAAAGAAGCAAACATGTTCCTATGCACAAAAGACTTTGAGGTTTTTTGAAAAAAAGCCAAAACTCCAGCCTCCATGGAGACAGAAAACCAAAATAAATTACAAACAACATGTTAGAAGGTGGTAAGTGCTCTAGAAAACAATAAAGTGAGGAAAGGAGACTGAGACTGTGGGGGGACAAAGAGTCCAGATAAGGCATCCCTGTAGCAACAAGAAAGTAAGGAGGAAGTCATGAAGTATACCTGGGAGAACATTCCAGGAAGAGATCAACCTGGAACAGAGCCTCACAACAAAGAGGAGCATGCGCACTACATTCTAGGGGGTGCAAGAAGCCCCATGTAGCTAGTATTTGTGTGTGTGTGTGTGTGTGTGTGTGTGTGTGTGTGTTTTAAAGGGCAGAAGAGACAGCTCCAGGAAATCCCAGGGAGTCAGAGCACGTGAAGCTTCCGGGGAGCCCATGTGAGGTTATACGTTTTCCTCAAAATGAGATGAAAGTCATGAGAGTTTTGAGTAGAGGCACCACAGGACCTGCTGTGCTGAGAACATACAGAAGGAACAGGAGCTAAAGCAGAGAAACAGATAGCAAACTATGCACCAGTGCAGGAGAGAATGAACTTAGACTAGACTCAGACATCAATGTTCAACAGATGGAGGTGAAACACTTTTATGTTGACTTTGAAGGTTTTCTCACTCATCTATTCAATACTATTAAAATCTGTGCCAGAAATGCAAACAAGAATAAGAAACAGCTTGCAGGTTTAAGGCTTAAAGCACAGAGCAATACAAAATAGATGTATGAATAGGATGTAAAGGCCACTTGGAGGAGGGAAGACATTAACTCTGTGGGAGGGAAAAGTAGGTGGTAGCATTGACCAGAGAAGACTTCCCAAGAAGTAGGGATTTCTGGACTGGGTTTTGTAGGCTGAACAGAAGTTAGTGGCTGATCACTAATATCATGCTTTACAGGTAATTGGTATTCAATAAAAAACTCCTGAATTAAATTGAATGGTTTTGGCATCCTGGTGCTTTGATAGTAATAGAAATAGAAAAGAAAAATATTTTAATCCAGGGACGCTGCTACACTTCCAGAACAAGACATAAACAGTAATTTCCAATCTGTTAACAAGCCCACTTGGAACACAGAACATCTGCAATTCTCTCCAGCAATTTAACCAGTCACTAAATTTCTCTAAATTTACTTGACTTTTTGGGAACATTTAGTAGTAACTATAAAAAGAAAATATTTGTTAATCAACAAATTTATGTTAAAAAACAATGATCTAAATAAATAAACACAACAAATACAGTGTGGAGAAAGGTGCCAATTCTATAATGAAGGCTAAGTAATAGCCAGGAGATGTTATTCTCAAAAATCAGAGCTGGAGAAGACTGGGATAAAGAGTGGCTCCCCCCAACAGTCAGACTCAGTGGATGTTCTGGCTTATCTCTCCTTGGTTGTACAGGATGGCATCCTTCCTCAAAATTTCTGTACATCTCCAGCTCTGATCAAACCTTTAAGAGAGTTACTATGTCCAAGACATGTCCATGATAGACGCAGATGACTTTCTGTGAAAACTCATGTTGTCCTGGGCCAGGATGACACTTGAGATGACACTTGGTCTATGTAGGTTAGAGACCATGATAAGTTTGGGGTTTGGGCCATAATTAGTCAGCTCTTTATCACTTGTGGGAAATTTAGGACCTGGCACAGAACAAGTACTGACTGGTGATTTCAGTTTCCTGTCAGGACCCACCATTCTCAAGCTCTGCTGTCTTCAAAAGGAAGCGACCTTTGTCCGAAAGGGGTTCCTGGGACCGATTTCCAGCAGTGAGCACAAACATGTGTCTCCTCAAAGGCAGCAGAGCAGGGGCTAAGAAGCTGAGCTGTGATGGTCCCCCCATGGTTCTCTCCAGACAAGGCCCCAGTCAACAAACTCCCTCTCTAAAGGGTTACACAGAAATCTCCCACATTGCATATTCTTTTTCAACTATGAGTCTTCCCAGGAGAAATGAAAACATACATGCACATGCATGCAAATATTTAAAGCAGCACTCTTCATATTAGCCAAGAGGTGGAAACACTCTGAGTATCCACCAACTGGTGAGCAGATGAGCTGTGGTATATCCTAACTCTGGAATACCATCCAGCAGTTAAAGCAAAGAGAGATGCTGATACACGCTACAGAGGGCACAAATCTCAATAACATGTTACAGAGTGAGAGATGCCAGAAATCTCCAGCAAAGGCAAATCTGCAGACACAGGAAATAGATCAGTTTTTCCTGTGGCTGGAGCAGGGAGTTAAAACTGACTGCAAGGGCCAGGCATGGTGGCTCATGCCTATAAACTTCAGCCTATGAAGTGGCCGGGCCTAGGGATCACAGTTCGAGCCCCGCCTGGGGCCCGTAGTGAGACCTACTTCCAAAAAAATAGCTGGGCGTGGTGGCACACACCTGTAATCCCAGCTACCTGGGAAGCTGAGGCTGGGGATTGCTTGAGTCTGTGGTACCCCAGGCAACGTGAGCCTGAGGTTCCATGGGCAAAAACAGCGAGAACTAGTCTCAAAAAAAAAAAAACAAAACAAACCAAAAAACTGACTGCAAGTAGGCACAAGTGAACTTTTTAGGGTGATGAAAATGTTAGGCAATTAGTGGTGGTGATGTTGCTTCAAAAAAACATCATAGTTGGCGCTACAGCAGTAGATACCAAAGACAGAAGACCAGCTCCATGTCAGACTCAGCTCTTAGTCCTGAATACATATTAATGTATTGATTTTTCTACCCCTCTGGGGTGGGAAATGTTATCCTTGTTGTGTGAAAAAGGAAACAGTTCTGCAAGGCTAGGAAACTTGTCCCAAATCAGAGAGCAGTGGCAGGGTCAGGTGGACCCAGGCAGGCAGACTCCAGGGTTTAGGACTTAATCATTACATGCCCTGACTCTGGGGGCAGGAATGGCTAGGAAAACAGTAGTTGCTGAATTTTCAAAGAGCAAATATTCCCTAGACTAGTGCCAATGTTTTCCCTCTCTCAACTCTTTTTCCTCTTTCTCTGCAACTAGTCACCTCCACCATTCCTGCTCACCTTGCACAGTCCAGATTCACTAGCCAGCTGTCCTAGTATTTAGAGCACTCCCCCTGGAGTCCAAGATGGACACCAAAGCCCTCTTTCCCGAGCTGAAGCTGATTCCAGGGCAGCTCAGCTCTCGGAGATTTCACTCTTATTTCCTCTGTATCTTCAGACTGCCATTCACACTGAATCACACAGCTCTTTGCAAAAATAACAGAAACGCAATTATTATGGATCCCTGTAAAAAATAAAATTAGGAGTGAAGAGCCTATATATGGCTTTTTGAAATAGTCTGAACATTGCCATTCCTTTGACAGGAACTACGCTAATCTCTAGTCTAAGGCACAGACTCCAGTCTTTCCCAGAGATGTATATGAGAACTCCGATTGACCTGGACACACCCAGGTTAGGGAAGAACAGTGGTCTTGATCTTAGACTACAAGGGACTTCACCTTGATACCAACTCTCCCACCTCCTTGGGAGGGCTGATTTAAAAGCACATGCTATCTAAACCAACATTTTTAGTGAAGGAGCTTGGTTGTGAGGGGGTGGTATTGAGGGGAACATGTCCTTGGTTTCCTTAAAACCAGGATTATTCCCCATTGGGTGTCTGGGTACTGGCTGCTTATGGGGTAGGATTCCTGCTGTCAATTGCTCAACTATACATTGCAGCCTGGGGCTTTCTCAATTGCTGTCAATTGGCTTCCTGGCTCCTGCTGCCTTGGGTGAGCATGATGGGCAACCTTGAAAGGGTTCTGGGATAAAAGCTTCCTTGTTCCCCTCAAAGATCACACAGAGGACTCTGAAGGCAGAGATCAACCTAATTAGAGCTGCCGAGCTCCTACAGTTCAAGGGATGGGAAACCAGAGCTGCGGTTGCCTCTTCGGTGCTTGAGGCTTTTCTGTTCATACCAGAAACACCCTTCTCTCCAGTCTCACTGCTCTTTGAAGATATTCTAGCTGCAAAAATAATGAACATCCCAAGCTCTAAAATACTAGGCTCCTAAGCTAATAATTAGAGGTAGAGACTCAATCTGAACCAATTGGGTCTTGGCTTCTGGTCTCTGCTCTGGAGTTGGATAGACATTATGGATTCAATAAAACCTTCCACAGAGGATTGGCATAAGCTGAAAGTGGCCCCTTTAGTACACACTTGGCAGCAGTGGGAAAATCCTCAACAAGAAATGCGCTAGCTATAGGATTCCTACAATTTTTCTAAAACAGTGATTTGATAGCATCACTACCTTTATTTGGTATTAAAATCTTTCTTTAGCTTCAAGTCTGAATTTTTCAACTGAGCCATCTTTTTATGATGCTTCCTCCTGCAGGTTTCCTCTACAGTGTCTCCCCTTAAGTCATAGCTAAATGTCCCATAATTCTAATTTCTGTCTTTTATTTTAACTCAGCTCAGCTTTGTGTACCTTGACATATCAGTCCTTATCATACCCTCAAGTTTGCCTTCTGAACTCATATCCTACAAAATGCTTCCCCCTACACCCTCCCCATTGCTTCTGATTTCCAACCCTAAAACCTATACAAGCCTGCCTTGGACCTGGCTGACTTCTCTGGAAACCTGAAGCTACCTGATATAGGGACTGGCCCTTTCATATCTCCAGCACCACTCCCTCCCCCCAGTTTCTTGGCATAGTTCACAGCAGACCTGGGAGACAAATATTTACAGAATGGATGAATGATTAATCAATAGCAGAAAGAAAGGAAATCTCTGAATTACTGTGAATTGTAGAGCTGTGCAGAAAAGTCTCTCCTAGAAGGTAGTGCAAAAGGGTGGTTTTATTAGCATATTTTGCCCAAGGTAATTTTAGTGACATGTCTTCTGAATCTTAAGATCTTGTTTCCTGGTAGACATGATATAAAGGATATGCACTTACTCTTTCATTCATTTATCCATTCCTTCAACTGACCACCTAATGTGCCAGACAAGAGACTGTCACTGATTTATGCAACATTCTGTAAGATTTGCTTGGAGAAAGAAACCTGCCTATTTGAAAGGAATGCTAGTAGTAATAACCAATTCACAGAGAACAAGGCTCACAAGAACTTTTAAGGACTGACTAGGACTTGAGTATTAGTGAAGACAGAAATAAAAGCCTTCAAATAAACTTGTAAAGAATCTTTTCACACATGGTGTTGAGTAACCATTTATCCAGACAAGTGGAGACCAGATAGAAGGTAGGTTTCAGAAGTCGCTGCAGGGATCCCAATAAATCTCAAATGGTTTCCTATGACAGTAGTAAGAGCTCTGCTTTCTAAAAACCCAGTGCCAGAGAAGGCCACAGTTTCTGTCTGCACCTTCAGGTGTGGCTGGCAGCAACCTGAGGTAAAGGAAAACTGAAGGAAATTCTGTCCTACTCCTTGATGTTCAAGATTCCAGAAATGCTGCTGGCACAGGATGAGGCTCAGAACATCCATGACACCTCAATTGCATGACTGTGAGCCCTAGACTGCATCTTGGCTCCCATTATTTGGAGAATGGGATGCTTACTGCCACCTACAGGATTACAGTGATGATTATACAAGATGGTGCTCTGTGACATGCATGGGACATGTTAGTGTGAAGTCTGTACAAAGAATGGCTACCGCGGTTAAGAGGCAGATATTGTCATTCTTAAATCAGCTGTCATAAACACTGAATGAGATGATTCAAATGCACATTATCTGATAAGTAGTATTACTGATAAATAACACTGTATAACATATAATTACATCCTTATATTAAAATGAAATAACTGTCATAGGACATAGTATATTAAATAATCAACAGTACAGTGATACTTAATGTCACTGATAGCTTCTTGGACACTGAGATTTTAAGCAAAGTAATGTACAATACAACCATTTCCTGAAACAACAGCATTTAACAATTGCAGGGATTTGTTTTTTTACTATTAACATTATAAAAAAATGAGCAAAAGATGTTATTTGTGGACTTCCTGTGGCAGTTTGCATTCATTGTGTGCTACATGCCAACCCTGTCCTAATAAGCAACTCACAGATATTAGTTCCTCAAGCTTCACATAGCCATATGCGGTTCCAGTATCCTTACTTTAAGGGGAGGAAAAATGGCTGAGAGAAGAGTTGTGCCTCCACATCATACACCCAGAAAGTTAATGGTGATAGGAACCAAATCCATGTGGCAGCAGAACATGCTCTGTTGCCACTAACAGCAGCCTGAACATCGCATGTGCCATCCTGAAGCTATGCCCTTGGGCTTTTCCTCTTCTACAGCCGTACCCAGACTGTTCACTGCTCACCACACTGTTACCTGAAATGTAGCTTGGACCTATGCTCTATGCCTACTTAAAACTTAAGCACACCACTTCTACTTTTAGCCTGTAAACCTCCCCCCACGCTGCACCCCATCTCTTATTGTGTAAAGATCTCTTGATCGCTCCAAGACACTTTGCTTTGCCCTGTAAGTGGAGTCCCTTATTTTGGAATCTGGTCAAGGAGTTCTTCGTCCCCTCCCCACAGGGGTTTTGAAGCTATTTCAAGCTGTGTTATTTTCTGAAGCCTAAGGAACTCAAATGTTATAAAATGATCGTAGTGATGCCATTGACCTTTACTTCCATGAGCCCAAGTCATAGCTTCCAAACTCTGTGGGTGGTCTTGGACTCTTGGAAGCCTCCTCTGCTTCGGATCTTAAGTTCTGCTTTTATCATTTTATAGTTTTAGGTTGCATGTAGTTTCATTTGAAAAGAGGTCCTATTTAAAAAATGTTTGACAACCATTAAAAAGCCCTAACATATTTGGAATTATTGAACATATATTAAAGGAATGCTTAGAAGTCACTGGTTTTATTTAGTCCTTGCCTTTCCTCAGGGTGAGAAATCAAGATCAGGCAGGATCACAGCACCATCTTTCTGTCCCTCTCCCTGCTCAGGTCTTTGTGATATCCCTAAGAACTCATTCAGGGGATAGACCTGATGGCCAAGAAAGTTTTGACCTTGATTATCCAGTCTCTCCCACTGTAATTTTCTATTTGATCTTTCTCCATCACAAAGAACATCCTTATCACTGTGGGTGCTTTGGTGATGGAAGACGTACAGTGACCATACCTGAGGGAATCCTACACTGTCAAAGAAATTAATAAGGATGCCAAACATTGGTACTTCATTTAGAAGAAATTATATATAGGAGAAGAACATACGTACCCCAAGGATAGACTGATTCTCTTGAGTAACCATGACAGTGCATACTTCCTATAAGTCATTATCCAGTTTCTAAAATCCTCCAATCAGAAAAATAACCACAGGAATACAAGCTCCCACTGTTCAAAAGAGCCTCTGGGGTAAAAGGATGCATCTTAGCAGGGACAGATACTTTCAACGAGCCTCACCTGCTTTTCAATGAAGGCGTTGATTCTTTGCAGCATCCCCTCACATGTGAATTCATATGGCATGTATGGCTCAATCTGAGGAAACAGAAGATGGTATCATGAAAGGAGAGACCACAGGGCATAGAACATTTACCAGTCCTCTACTGGTGCTCTCATTCTTAGCAACTAGCACCTGCAGACAGCCTACTGGGGGGTTTAGACAATTTGGAAACCAACAAACCTGGATTAACAACCTTGCTACCACCTCTAAGTTCAAAGTTTATGTGTAAAATGGTGAAAAGTAAAACCCAAATCTTTTAGCTATGGTGAGGTTTATGTGGTTAAAAGGTGAAGTACTTAGTACAGTGTGAGCACACAGTGTATATTCAACAAAAGGTGAAAACATGACTTTTAGAAGAGGGTTCCCTGGTGCAGGTTTCATAGCTGGCTTTTTATCCTGGTTCTGGGTGGCATGAAATACACAGGAACTAAGGCATCATGTACTGAATGAATGCACATCCGCTGTTCTCAGAGGGACCCAGGATGAAGAATTTAAGATCTGTGACAGTAATAAAAGCACTGGTGTGCATTAACAGATGAACTTAACACATAAAAGCTTGAAGGGAAAACAGAAATTGCAAGTGCCACAAAAAATTCACCAAGATGGTCTTGGAAGCAAGAAGGTCAATGTCAACTGCTGCTCATGCTGTGCTTTTAAGGCCAGCTGAAACTGAGGAGGGTCAAGCTGTGGAAGATGTTCCAGGTGAAGCAAAAACTGGAAAGAGGGCATGAAAAAGGATGTCAGGAGAGCAGAGATCAGGACTCTGGAGGCTGTGAGGTAAGACACAATGGCAATTCACAAAAATCTTGAGATATCTATACCTAGGCACCTAGACCTTCAGCAGGAAGTATGAAGAGGTGCTTCTTTTGGAGTGGGGAGGACAATGATCAATATTTTGAGAATTGAGAGAAGGGGAAGATATTGGCACAGTCCTGGAAATAGCATGAAGCCTGTACTTTCAGGAGCAACCAGCTAGCATTGCCAATCTGAAGTAATAGTTTCACTTGGAAGAAAGTCAAGTCTATTAAAGCATCAGAGAGCCCAAGGGCACCTGCCATCATAGGATACAAGGAATCTTCACTATCCTGCTCTTAAATCTGTATTAACCTATCTTAAATTTACAGGGTGGAAAACTGGACAAAACATCTATAAGTTGAGGCTTACTAAAAAATGGGACATCTTTCTTTGCGCACAAAGTTGGTCTCAGGGCATTTGCTCTCATTTGTGTGTGTGTGTGTGTGTGTGTGTTTACACATTACATCATCTTTGGTATTATTGTTAGTTTCAGAATCTATCTTCTAATCTTCCAATGTACAATGAGGCTGGGGGGGGGGGGCGCATCACAGAGGTGGTAATTCAGACATTCTTTTCCACATCCATCCAAATAAAGCCTAAGTAGGTTGAAATCCAGTTTTGTAATAGCAGGCACAGGTGTTCTTCAGAAACAGGAATCATTTTGTTTCTGGATAGCTCCTCTCTTCTCAGACTACTTTGGAAAAAGGATTTCTAATGTTTCAAGCTTGCACTGTCTTAATTCAAATTTTACACTTGCTGTTTGGTCTCTGACTCAATTATAACCCTTCACACCAAATGCAAAATTCTGTTATTTAAAGGGCAGCATTTACTCAGCCATGGGTGAGTGAATAAGTTTTCTATAATGGTCGGCGAGATACGGCTTCTCTCAAAGGTTCATAGATCAAAAAGAAACTACCACAAGACTTAGCATACTAGACTCATTTATAATGGGATAAAAAGAATTTCTAGAGTGAAATAAACATTAGTGGCCATCTGTGATGAGATCAAGAGATTCAGTTATTTAGTGGGAAGCAGACTGAAATCCCAAAATGTGTTGAAATTCCTACAACACATTCCAAAGGGCACCCATTAGAAATGGAAGTGAACTATTTCAAAGGGCTCCGAGCAATAAATATAGAAAAATGGCACTTCCTCTGTTCTCTTACCAACCAAATTGAGTTTAATCAAACAGATGCTGACTCATTAGTTGCTTTGTGCCCAGTTCACTATTTTAAAGGATATGACGCCAAACAGTTTTCCTATAAAGGAAAAGCAAATAAAGGAACTTAGATTCTGAAACCACATCTGTTAGTGAATGTCACCAGTCATCCTGCTGTGAACAGAAGTAGGGTCCTCTGTGTGGAAAAGTTTCTAGATCCCTGACTGCAGGGATTGAGAGTATTAGGCAAGCACAAGTGCAGATTGGGGGCTCCCATGTGACAGTGGTCTGACAGTCCTTCCAAGAATAAGTCAAGGCCCCTTGGGGGATTTAATTAAAACAATGCTCAAACCACACCCAGTCAGTGAGAAAATGGAGTCAGTCAATAGACCACACCTATACACTTAAGAGAGACAATAGAGACATAGGAGTGTTCTTGTCTATCTTTTGTGGAAAAGTCCATTGTAAAAAAAGGATGGTCAGTTGTATGACCACAGGAACAATACCTGCAAGCTGCTTTGTGGAGGTGGTGCAGACCTTAGAAAACTTCAATTTTCTTCCCGTCTTCTCCACTTCACCTCCCTTCTTATGAGATTTCCATTTTTTACATTACATTTTTTATAGTAATTCCTATAGAGAATTGCTCTCAAAGATCAGCTACCCCTCCCTGATTCCACCTGCAGAGGCATCATTCAGTGAGAACAGGCTTAGAGGTGCAAGAAGACCATGAATTGAGACCTATCTCCTCGATTTACTAGGTCATGTCACTCCTCTGCTCAAAATTACCCACCATGCAGAGAATAAAGTATAGAGTCTTACCAAGGTCTATTTAAAGGCTTATACATTTTGGTTCCTGAAGACCCTTTTGTCATCTTTGTTACTACCAAACAGAAGTTGGTGATTTTATATTATTCTTTCCCCGAATGTAATAAAAATTTCACTAGCTGTTCTCAAGAACTCTTTCCTTTTGTTTTCAGTAGTTTGATATGTTTTTCTTCACATTTATCCTGCTGGGAAGTCACCAAGCTCCCAGGATCTGCAATTTTTTGCTATTCACTAATATTAGACAATTGTTCGCCATTATCTTTTCAGATATGTCTTCTGGCCATTTTCTCTTCCCTTTGAGATTCTAATTACACAGAAGTTGGGCTGGATAATATTACAGATCTCAAATGCTTTTGTAAAATTTTGCTCTTTTTTCTCTTCACATTTCAAGTTGGCTGGTTTCTATTGACAAGTCTTCAGCTTCACTGATAGTCTCTGTTGGGAACAGTTCATTGCTAAGTCCACTGAAAGAACCCTTCATTTGACTTTTTTTAAAAAAAGCCATGTATCTGCTGAAATCTTCCACATTATCACATATATTGTCTACGTTTATCACCAAATCTCTTAATGTATTTTTCTTAGCTTGTTAAAGTTGCTGTTTGAGAATTCCAATATCTGGGCATCTCTTGGTCTGGAATGAAGGACTTTCTTTCCTTACTGATTGACTATCGTTTTTTGTATTTTTTAATTAATCTCATTGCTAACTTTTTTTTCCTACTCTTACAAGTTCCTTACTTCATTATGTATTTTTCTTTTCACACTTACATCCATAGATACTAGAGGTGCAGAAAAAGGGTCACCTCCTATATCACCTACTATTATAACTAAATTTTTAAAAAGTGGCCTTAAATAATGTTTAGAGTAAAATGCAAAAAAAGTTGATCAAGGTTTTAAATTTAGAGGGCTAAAGTTTCAGTGGCATGAACACAGCTAGCTTCATGTAGGAGGAAGCAGACAGAATCCAGAGTCCTACTCTTGGGACTCAGGGATCGGATTTGTGTTATGTAAAAAATTCTGGACACCATGATCCAAGATTTTCTGCTTCTACATTAGCTTTTAATTAATGCTTTTTAAGTACATGCATGTGCTCTTAATTGCTGTGGGCTGAAATGTGTCCCCAAAAAGATATGTTTAAGTCCTAACTCCCCGTACCTGTGAATGTCACCTGATTTGGAAAAAGACTGTTTGCGGATTTAGTCATGCTAAGACGAGGTCACTTATGTCAGGGTGGGCCCTAGTCCTACACATCATCTGTTGTCTTTTTAAGTAACAAAGTTGACAGATACACAGACACACATAAACACACACAAACATACACACAGGGAAACAGAAGCAGGCAACAAAGTGCTACAGCTATAGCTGAAATAGGAAGGTAGAAAAGGCAAGGATGAATCTTCCACTAGACAACTCAGAGGGAGGGAGGCTTATCAACACCTTTAACACTGGATTTCCAGTCTCTAAAACTGAAAGTGTAGATTTTTGTTATTTAAGTCACCATGCTTGTGGTTCTATATTAAGGCAGCCTGAGAATTAATACACTATGGGACTTGGAGACTCAAGAAACAAAGAGAAAGATCTTTGATTTCCACAGGAATAATTCTGGGGGTGAAGACTTGGGGGTACCACAGATATGTTGGTGTAGTACCAGGCTTGGCACTTCTCCCAGCATGGCCACCAGAGTTCTGGGGTATTTCTGCCTGAAACTACTGAGACTTGGATTCGGATGTTGTTAGTAGAAGCTCTGAGAAAGGACCCCAAAGCCCAAGCAGACCTTCCAAACATGGGGCAGGACATGAACAATGCATCAGCATGCTCTTGTTCCCTGGCAGATGCTCTGATAAGTTGAAATTGGGCCACAATTCATCTCCCATATGAAAGGAAAGAAGGCTTTTCACATGAACCCACTGTCTATTCCTCCCCAGACAAGTTTTTCTAGTCTATTTCCCCTTTACTCACACTGTGCCATGAATGCTTACCTTCCTGGCCCTGCTTTTCAGTGAAACCCTGCAGATTCTTACTTATCCTATGAGACTTCACACTGCATTCTCCAGTCTTCCCCCACTTCCACTTGTTAATCTTTTGCATGCTGTTATTGGCATTGAACATATTCTGTCTTCCATTCTGTCCACCTATGTGCAAACATCTATTTCACCATGCTTCTTATCCATCCGTTAGGTAAATCACTATGCTAAGTACTGAGAATACAGCCATGCAACAGATATATTTTCCTGCAATCCTGCTGCTTAGAGACTAGTGGAAATCCAGACTATCAATAACAAAATATTATAAATGCAAGGCTAATACTGACTAGACACTATGCAGAAGACACTGCACTTATGAACCTTATATTCATTATCTCACTGACTCCTCACAAGGGCTCTGCATAGTAAGCATTAGTAGTATTTATTAGAAAAAAAAAGGAAATCGAGGCACAGAGGTTGAATAGTTGCTGAGGGGACGCTGCGAGTAAGAGAACTGGAATATTTCAGTATTTCCTTAACCCTTGTCCTATTCTTTCTCACTTTTTGGGAGGAGAACAGGCCCATCTTTTCTGATCTTGAGTGATACATTATTAAGTGACAGACATATAATTCAAATTCTTATTCCTGTAGCTGGGACCCCAGTACCATGTCAAAGGGTCTGCAGACTGGGCATACACAGCTGCACACCAGCTCTGTTTCCATGTCACAGAACATCTATGAATCTCTAGGTGAAACCCGACCATTTGTAGGTTGGCCATTTTCTAATTCCAATTTCTAATTCTAATTCTAATTTCTAACCAATATGGACAGATTTTAATCAGCAAAACACGTGTACTGCAGTTATTTCCACAAATTCCAGTTCACATTACAAATAAGGAAAGAATGGAATAAAGGAAACCACCTTTTGACTTAAAATTGCTTTCACGGCATCTTCTACTTCTTCCTGGTTGTTGAGGTCGACAGTCCAAACATGCGGCCGGCCGATGAAGACTTCAGCATAAGGGTGCTGGGATGTCAGCTGGGGAGAAAAAAACACATCTCCATCTCACAAACACTGAGTTTTTTTTTTAAAACCTCCATGCTAGATGAAACACTATGCTTTTTATGGTACAAGTGGTAATTACGTTGGTAACAAGACCCTTCCCCTGGATCAAAGCCTCCTAAGTACTCATGAGCAGATAACAGTGAAATCATGATGGCTTGAGTCCCACTTGAAAAGAGTGAGAGTGTCATATGCAGGTGACAAGGGAGGCCATCACAGCTCTCTTCAACCCCAGAGTCACAGCAAGGAATAATTAGCACTTACTCTTGGCCATACTCCAGTACCCAAATCCCCTGGATTCAACTACTGTTTGTTATAAAACACTGGTTAGGATGGACAGAGGCGCACAGGAAAGTTACAATAAAATCTTTACAGGCTTTAAACTCATATAAGACATATAAGGAGACAGAAAGGAAAAAAAGTTACCAGAATAACAAAGCTTCAAGAGTAATCATTAGTTTCCACAATAATCCTGGACTCTTAATATTTAAAAGATAATAGCAATCAGACAAGCATGGAAAGGAAGTTTTTGTGGTAAAGGTGATCTTATTTTAAGATCAAAGGGTAGTCAAAGAAATCTGGAATAAAAACTGGTAGTTTTCAGTTTTTGAGAGTCCATTCTTTAAAACAACTAATGTTATCCCATAACTTGTTTCTACCTTTATTTCTGTATGCCTTCAAGGTCATGCCATCACACTGATGGCTGTTGCTGTGGGGTCAAGCGAGAGAGGCACTGTGCACAGCAATCCTATACCGGGCACAAATGTGTGGCAAACAGCTTCCAAATGCCAGGGCTTTGTGTGGGCTTGAGAATCTAACTTAAGTCTTCAGCACAGATGCAATATGCAGTCGTTCCCAGGAACATTATTATCATGTGAATCAAGAGCTCTATTTTATTTGAATTTCACTATTACCATTTATTCAAACTTTACTATTGCCAGCGTCCTAGCAGCAAAGTCAGTGCCACTCAGATGACCTGTGTCTCTGGCATCATGTCTCCACATCACTCTATATGTGAAGCTGTCCAATTATTGAATGCACGTGTGTTTATCAAATACATGTGTATATGTATAGGGTCTTTTATATTTAGCCCCTTTTTCATAATGTCACTCATAAGCAAAATGGGCTGGCCAAATTAAGCTACATGTTTATCACTCTTAAACTTGTTCACTGAAAGAAGAATGAGCCATCATGGTATCTTGGGTATGGGCTAGTTTGGTCTGACTATACATATATTGAGACATGTGTTACTGTTGTACATTATTTTGCTTTTATTTTCTCTTTAAGTTAGAGGTAGGGAATCATCCTTTATTGAAGTAATGTCTGTAAGCAGGTAAAGCAGTTGGTGTTGGGTAGGGAGGGCAGAGGCCTTTGCTCTAGAGGTCAAGTTGGTTTTTTTAATCTCATCCAACTCTAGTAGTCTCAGAGGGCTGCTGGTTTCACAGGAACCCCTCCGTGTCACTCTAAGTCCTGCTCCTTACGGCCTCCCCCAGCAGTGGTGTGCAAACACTGTGCAGGCTGGGAAGCCCAGTGCATTGCCAGGCTCAGTGGTGACCTTTGCCTGTCATGGAAATTATATGATTCCGAGGCTGCAGGTATCCTAGATTTTGCTCTTGCATCCTCGGCCAGAGTTCCAATCCTTGATGGTCTATTCAGTCCCCTGTCTGCTATGTGCTCTGTTATGTGCTCTTCCCCTTGCACTGAGTCCTCTGGTCAGTGATGGAACTCAGAGTGCCCACAGGCTCATGGAGCTGGGAAGCTTCCTTTCTCCCCCCTCAGCACGTACTTTAGATTCAACATGTACTGAAGCCTCTGGTGGATCCAGGCACGGTGCTCATCAAGCACATACACATGACAGATTCCCTGTGTATGAGTGAGGATTTGGAGGCTTAGAGGAGTTCACAATTCCTCAAGGCCAAACGGATCAGAAGTAGCAGAGCGAATATAATCTCCATATTTCAACAACTTATTAACTTGAAAAAGTGACAATATAAAGGTTGCTGTTGAGTTTAGGCCCCCAAAAAAGTCCAATATAAACACCCACCTTAAATCACTCTCTTAGACTTTACCACTAAAAAATTCTCCAAAGTTGAATTTATGTCTGCTTTAGATTTTTTTTCCTAAGATGAGCTGAATTCACATCACTTTCTTTTGGTGAACTGAAAAACAAGCCAATTCTTCCAGTGGAATCAGGGTAAATTAAAGTTGCCATTAATTTTAGTATTTGTATGTTAGTAGACTCTCTCCCCTCCCCTTTTAATGTCCTACTTATTTACAAGGTTGCTGTAAGTACTTAGAAAATACAAAATGTTGAACCATTATCATTTATTCATTTATATTTTGTGAGGTTACTTCATTTTATGAGAAAGGCATTTTGTGATTGATTCTTCCCTCTCTGAATGTTATGCTCTTTGTTAATTTATTAAGAATCATCTGATCTGAGCTACTTCATTGTATACCAATCAGTAAATTTACTGGAGTATAATTTGTAAAAGCAATGAAAGTCTTATTAAATATGAGATATTACTTCAAGCAGCTATTAAATCTCAAAGGAGAACATGAGTTCTCTTTATGGAAAGAAACTCTTAAAGCTAGAAAATTTTCAATGGTTTACAAAAATGTCAAAATAATGACCAAGAATTTTATATTTCCCAATATAAAGATAAAAATGCAGTTTATATTACATTAAGGTATAACTTGACCCCATCACATTAAAGTATTAGGGAACTTTCCTCTCTGAGAACACACTATAGTTTTAAAATTGGTCCAGTGCAAAATCAAAACCAAAACTAAATCATATTTTAAAATCTGTAGGTTTTCTTCCCTTCCAATGAAGGCTCTTCAGAAAAGACATACATACAAGTTATAGATCTATTGTTGCTTACTGTGAAAGACTTGCATGGATAAAGAGGATATGACTTTTTAATTATTCTCTGGTTAAAATGTTTCCATTTGCTTAAAGAAAAAAAGACAATTTTGAGGGGGGATTATTGATCCTTAGGAATCTATATAACTGTTGACAGCTCTTTCCGATAAAAGCAACTCTGGTTTGGGGGGATTTTGTGTCCACGTGGTCCTGAGGTCATTTTCATGGTTTTTTTTCCCACAAGTCACATGATATCATGGCTTTAAGCCTGCTCTCTGCATTATCTCCAGCAGAAAAGATGGACACCAGTTGGATCCTGTCTTCCTGGATAAGGCAAAATGACCTTTCAGGAGTTTCTCTACCACTTATCAACCTTCACACCTCTCCTCTTCCTTTAAAGCACACCCCTTCCACCTCACCCACCCTTTTCTCAGCTAACCCAGCACATTTGCCAACTGGCAGAACTCCAAGTTAACTCACTCTTCTTAATTCACTTAGCTACTTCTTTATGCATTTCCTTTTATGAGACATTACCCTCCTTTCATATAAAATTCTGAGCTCCTGGAAAACAGGAAATGTGTTTTTGATAAGTTCCCCTAGTGCAGAAACTAGCACCAGGGATCTTGAGGGGATGCAATGAACATCTGTCTATTGACCTTCTGCATGCTGGCCCTCCTGTGGGCGTTTAGAACTGATGGAGTCATCTGTGAGGTCACTTGCCATTCTAACCAGAGTCTCATTTACACACTGGTAGAATCATCTGAAGGAACAGGGAATGCCTGCCTGAGTGGAAGCTGCAACGGTAACACTCTATGCTGTGAAGAATAAAAGATCTCCATGATCCCAACCAAAAGTCAATTACTAGATGAGAGTCATCTGTGCACATCTAGGAAACACTGCACATACTTTTCTTAATCATTTTATATTGGCTGGTCTGATCTATGTAATATTAAGTCATGCACTGGGTATAGTTAGAATGTATTTAAGAACATCCAACAATGGGGGTGGTGAAGCAGAGAACTGGACTTGTAGCAGTGAACTTAACGTAGTATATAAACATGACAATTCTCAATGATCTACACCTGAAAATTATATAATGCTATTATGCAATGTACTTCACTTTAAAAAAAAAGTGTCTGAAGGAAAAAATAATTTGGTGCTGTGTGTGATGTGACAAAATGTATTTGAAGAGGTGTGAACCTGTAATTTCTAAAACATAGAGATGCAAACCAATGTTCAAGTTAAAAACAAATGAACAAGAACAACAAAAAGCAAAGCTAGTTTGTAGCAAGGTGTCATCAAAATCTTCAGAATTACCAATAATAAAGTGTCAGTTACTAAGGTACTCTGATTAGCCATGTCCCCAAAACATGTATGTAATAAGAAAACTTGTTCCAGTAAAAAAAATGTTTAAGAAAATCATGAAGAGGGAAAAGTCATCATTAGAACATCACAGTAATGATAGTTGTGGGCAAGATCCAGGGATAGGTGAACAACAGTTTAAGGAGAAATAAGACATACGCATAGCCTTAAAGTATTTCCCCTAATATAAGGGAAAAGAGTAACTTTAAAGAGGAGAAACAAAGCATCTAACCTATTGTCTTTTAAGTTATAAAGGTTACTATTATTAGCAGTAAAAAACAACAAAACATAGTGATATCATCCATTCCCTGACAGAATACTCTCAGAAGGCTATAATATTCTTACCAAAAGTGTGTAACCTCAAATTATAAAATAATATGAGTCAAATATAAACTGAGGGACAGTATACAGGAAAAGAAAAAACAACAAAAACACAAACCTGGCCAAATGCACTTTAAAATGTCAAGGCTATGCCTAACAATGAAAGATTAAACAATTGTCACAGGTAGGAGAAGATAATTGCAATTAAATGCAAAGTGTGATCCTGGGACAAAAAGAGGGTATTAGTGGCATGTTTGAGGTTTAGATAATATTATGGTCTCCATGATAATTTCGTGGCCCCTAATAATTGCATAGCATTATAATATATCAAAGGAAGCTGGGTGAGAAATATATACAATTCTGTGCTATTTTTATAACTTTTTTGGTGAAACTAAAATTATTTCCACAAAAATAGAAAGTAAATCCCAACAATTCTACTTGAGACATATATCCAAAGAACTAAAAGCAAGAACTCAAGTAGAAACTTGTACACCAATGTTCACAGCAGCATTATTAATAACAGGTAAAAAATGGAAACAACCCAGGTGTCCATGAACAGAATAAATACATAAAATATGGCATATCCATAAAATGAAATATTATTCAGCCTACAAAAAAAGAAATTCTGACACACACTCTAACATGAAGGAACTTTGAACACAGCATACTAAGTAACCTGTCACAAACACGCAAATAATATTTGATTCTACTTACAGGAGGTATATAGAATAGATACGAGATTTCTCAGGGGCTGTGGGGAGGTGGTGGTGAGGGATTTGGGGCACTACTGCTTAAACAACAGTTTCTGTTATAAATGATGAGCAGGTCAGGAAATAATGATGATGATTGCAAAACACAGTGACTGCACTTAATGCCAGTGAACCTTACATTTAAAAATGGGTAAAATGCTAGGTTTTATATTATGCATATTTCATCACAAATAGGGGGGGGGAAACATGGGAAATTACAAATAATTATACCATTTGGACAGAAGGGGAACTTCAGCAATCTTCTACATCTAAATTTAAACACAGGAATGATGGATTAGCCTTATATTCTACCCCTAGCTCCAAAGATTTAAGTGATCATATATTAAAGCAGTGATTTCTAAATGGAGGCATTTTCATTGCTGGGAAGCATCTTTTTAAACCCTTCTAAACAATAAGCTTTTCAGTGTCCGAATGAATGTTCCTATCTCTGCTCTGACACCTCCCACATCATCTGACACACAGGGGTGCACTCAGTGTGGCTGAAGGATCACCTCCAAAGAAGAAACCACTTTCCAGAATGAAGGATTCCAATTCATTACATTAGCAGAAAGAAAATCAGCCAGCAAGGAAGCATGTGCACACACGTAGGCACACATCTAACCCTTGTCAGAGGTTATTTGGGCCACGGGTCATCTTTTTGATGATAATCTATGAACTTTGCTGATTTTCCTTCAACTCCTTTGGCCATTTGACCAATGATAAGGAGGATCAAAGGAAAGATCTCTCAAAATAATCCACCCTGTGAATTGGTAAGCTTGCTGGCAAATTAGTAGAGAAAAGTCATAAAGTGCATTTAAAGCACTATTTGAAAAGGAGGGCCAGGAGAATAAAGCCAGAAAGTTGCAGAGATGGAAAATGCACACTTTGAAAGCTGCATTGCTGCAGTGCTGCTCTGTCACAGGAGGGCCAACCACCAGTCAGTCACCCCTGCAGAAGCCCTGAATGACAAGGGCACCTTGACGATGAGACACAGGCTTCCTCCTTACCCACAGCCCTTTATTAATACCTAGAAATAATGATAAAGTCGGTCTGATGGTCTTATGCACACAACTGTTCCTGTCAGGATACAGAAACACCTAGCTTGGCCACTCACATGCCCCCAATGAATCTAACTGCCATCAATGCTGATTCAGCACCCACCATGGATTTTCAAGAGGATCTCTGCAGCTAATTCAAATAAGGCTTTCACAAATTGCTCGAGCCATGACAGGATTACTGTTCAGAAGGGCACCTGCTCATGGTTTGCCAAGACAACAGGCACATCGCTTCAGCCATCTGTAACACACCTTCTTTCCCAAGGCTGAGAGTTCTGTGTGCAGCCCACTGACCACTTTTTATTTCCCTCCCACACCTGTTAACCAGGTGATGACCTTATTCCTTAAACTCAGAACATACAGAAGCAGCTAATTACAAGGCGGTAATGTCTGTTCAAATTAAAGTGAAAAGATCCCACGCTTTCAAGGACAGAAATAAATTCAAGCTAGCAATGCTTCTACCCACCTGGGGAATGTAATCAGATCCTTCATCTCTCTAAGCTGCTCTGCACTTGTCTCCCTTCACCATATTTCCACCCAACTACATCAAATGAAGGTGATAATACCTGCTATCCAGGGCTATTGAATGAAATGAACTCCTAGCTCTCGGCTATTATCCATATTATTGGAAGAAAAATGACTTTCACGGATGCTTACCTCTCTCAGAGTTGGCTTGCCAATAAAAAAGTCTGTGTTTTTGCTGCTTTTGGGTGGGTTGAACTTGGGATTCAGAAAAGCACATCCATTGGCTATGGCCTCCAAAGGAGCTGGGCCCTCGTAGGGAAACCCAAGTCCAACAAACAACTGTAAGACAAAAAAGGAGATCACATATAAACACACCAATCACCACTTGCATTCCCACTGTTCTGGGGGACTTCCTGGGCTCCATTCCTGTGGGGAAACTGAGGAGTCCCTGGAAAGCTCCCAGGTCTTGTGAGGTGGGGCAGAGAGAAGTCAGCATACATCATGATCTGAAAAACAAGATCAGGGACCATGTAGGACTAATGAAGCTGCTCAAATCACTGTGCTTTTCTTTGCTAAAAATGTCAAGAAATAAGAGCTGAAGGGGCCTAGAGTTGCGGGGGGATGGTGGGGGGGGGAGGACGGGGACAGGGGACGCAAGGGTATTAACAGAATACAAACAACAACAAAACCAAGACCCAACAATAATCTTTCTGTAACTCACCAGGAGACACAACTGGAAAAACACTTGCTTAGCTAAACAGAAGGCTTCTTCATTGAACTAAAGAAACAACAGGGCCTTTCAGTGATGCTGGGTGGAGGGACAGAAAGGTCACTTGGCGGGTTGATTACAGTTCAAATGGAGTGGCTTTAAAATGGTGCAGGTCAGTAAACACAGGTTTCATAATGGGGTTTTTACTGGGGACACTGACGTCTTGGTTATTTTCCCCTCAGTGGGAGAAAGAGTGCTCACGCTGGCTGAGTCCTCAGATGGGCAAGGTTGCTTCCCTCTCCCTCAAGCAAACTACAAGTTTTCCCCCTGGCAGACAATAGATGGCAGCAAAAACACACTCTCCAAGTCCTCATAGCAATCACAGTTGATTGTGCAGGTGACAAAGGGAACTCGATGCAGTTCAGTGGCTCAGATGATTCCTGGGTTCCAACTGCAACAACGTCTCACAGAAAGTCCTGGCTGTATAATCTCATCTCTGGCTATTTCACACCACTGGGGGCCTGGTGGTTACTGATGGGCAGGGCCCAAGTCTTGGCACAGTGAGATGTGATGTCTCCACCCAAGTAGCCAATTCTGAAATGGTTCCAGAACACAGAAGCACATCAAGCAACAAAAGATAATGGTCCCAGGGCATCATTTCCTTCTGCCATTGAACTGATGAACATCCACACAGCCAGACCTGAGAGTGAAGGATACAGCTGAACTGGTAGCTGAACTGGTTGTGGCTGCATGCTTGATGGTCCTCCCTGGCAATCCTGTCTTCCCAGTTGCTTTAATTGAATGAGTATTTAGAAACCTAGAGAGCCCTGTACGGCTACCAGGTTCCTTGTTAGATACTAGAAGGTGCAGAACATATGTATTCCACTCAATTCCAGGGCTAAACACTGAGCATAGCCTATACTGGACATACTGGAGTCACATAGCCCATGCAGGGATTTTTCTGGGGCAGGAAACTAACAATCCAGGGGTTTTGGAGTGAGCCTATCCTATAGTTGTACATTCTTTTGCACAGAAAGGGGTGTTAACCTTTTTGTACTTTTGGGGGGGAAAAGGAAGTTTGGAGAGGTCAGCAAAACTCCCAGGGCCCCCTGGAAAGAAACCCTGACAACATTAGGAGAGAGAAAACATGGAGGCAGTAGACTGGAAGCTGTAAGATATAAGGGGCATCTCATCACTAGTTGGAGACCCTGCTTCTGGATCTTATTAAATAACTAACAAGAGCAAGATAACTGGAGAGAGGCTGTGTATGGCATATGATCCGAGCATGTGGCTTGGGGTGAGACATGCCTGACAAAAGCAGAAGAAATGGAGGAAAACAGTGGGAGCTAGTCCTAAGATACCCCAGCTCTGTGAAGTTATGAAAAATCCAGGGTTACATCCTTTAAGGTTTTTATTTCTCTGCTCCCCACCCCACAGGTTTTAGGCGAGATGTGTTATCTCTCCGGGGGAACTTCTCTCAGTCAGTGGGTGAGCACAGAAAAGCACAGGGCTTTTAGAAATTACTGATTCTGAGAAGAAAGGTGCTGAGAGATGCAGATGGGGGTTTAAAAGTTTCAACCAAAGCCCTGCAGTCCAGTGTTTTCCGACCTCTGGACAACAGGGACTACCATGGAGGGCTGAAACCTTCATTATCTCCCAACTGCAAAAAGGAAATTTGTAGGAAGTACAGGCAGAACAATGCTTGTCTATTTAAATAGAAAATCCTGGAAAAAAATTTAATTAGCTCCTTCAGACCAGCCAATCTGAACCCATTAATTAAAAGGATTTGAGGCTGTTGCTTAATGGACTTGAATGTGACCTAGGTTTAATTATATCTGAATAACAATTTGCACCATCTCTTTCTGCCCTGCTAGCATCAGTACACATAAAATAAACACTTTAGGCTAAGTCTTCAAAGACTCACAATTTTAGAATGAAGCTTAAGCAAATACCACACAATTTCTTGGCAAAGAGTTTTCTTGTCACACTAATTAGTATTGCAGGAAATACATAACTTGGAAATAACACCAAAATAACAGTATTTTGTCACGTCTATCAATAGGCAATTTTTTTCAAGCTTCCTGTGTACTTATTACCTGTGACATTCTAATGTAGCAGATGTCTTAAGGTCAAATAGTACACTTGAGGTTTGAACGACAACAGGGTAGGCAGGAAGAGCTCATCACCACCCAAGGGCCTTCTGGAGACTTCTGAGCACTCATGGTCTTTGCTCTCTGGTACCTTTACCACATTGAATTCTGGCCCCTCCCAGCCCCTCCCAGTCCCCCTCCCCCCATTCCAATTCTCATCATTCTGCCTCCTTACAAATTTATTTTCACAGGGGCAAAAGACACACAAGAATTCATTCAAGTGCAGAGGCTTAACTCTTCAGGAGAAAACTGAATATATTTTATTTATACTTCATCTGGCCTTCAGAAGCCTTGAATTTAATGAGGATATTCCAGATGACGGAACATCTCCATGGTTGCAGCTCTGGCTCCATCAATGAGCAGTTCTAAACAGAGGGATTACATGCTCTAAAATTAAATTTCTGAACTAATGCTAAGCAAGAGAGAACAGATGAAGCACCATACGTTTTATTCGTGGCACAGGATTGGGACATTCCTACACACTGACAAAGAGTTCAGTAAAACCCCTCACGTTTTCACTGTGTGAGGGAGAAACAGAACTGTTTTAAAGCCCTCCACAGAGAGTTAACAAAAAGTTGTTTTAAAGTGGATAAAGATAGTTCTGAGAAAGAGGTCATTCATTTGGTCAGTTTCCAGTCACACTTGAATGGGCATCAAAGGATAAACCAAAATGAAGACACGCACTCAACATATTCTTTGTAACTAGTCATAACTAGTTAATTTGGTGAGCCAAGGTGGCTCAGGAGAGCATCTGAGCAATGAATCAACCCCAGCTAATCCAATAACCTGATGTTTGGCACAAAGTGATCAGAACAATGGTGTGATTAACAACACAGACTCTGGAATCAGTGGGACCAGGGTTCAGATTCTGACTTCATAAAATACTAGTTCCATAGCTGTGGGATATTATTACATACCTCTTTCTATGGCTCATCTGAGACCCTATTTTAATCTATTCTGTCTGGCTATGGGGCCTCGGTTAAGGTAACAAGCTCTCTACACCTGTCTTTCCAAGGGAAACATAAGTGCTATATTTCATGAGATTGCTGCCAGGATTAAATGAGATATTTCATGGAAAGGCTGTATTCCTAGGCCTGGCCCATAATAAATGTTCACCAAACAGGTGTTCAGGTCCATATTCAGACACAGCTTCATGCAATTGCAAATACATGACCACAATGCTTAGCTGAAATTCATGTGTACAGGAGTTGCAGTTGTGGAATTTTTCATAAAGTATTCAACACCTTGTGTATTTGAGTTCTCAATGAGAGAAAGCACCAGGATCAAAGAAAGGGCATTGAAATCCACCAGCCGTGAGTTTACAGTGCACAAGTGATTACCTCGTGGAAAGACTGATCCCTTGAGCTATGTGCAGTGGCTAACCCTTACTTTTTCATTCTTTATCTAGTAACTGTGAATAGCTACATTTTTGGTCATAAATATTTTTTGTTTTCTACACAAAGAATCCACGCAGTGGCTCTTGCTGGAGACAGAGAAAGTCTAATTTTCGGGTGAGTTGACGCTTTCACCTGGCCACCAGATGCTCAAGGAAAAGCTAGTAGTAGCCAACTTCTCTCACTGCAGTGGCTTACCTAGGCCCTCTCATGAGTTCTGGAAGGCTCCTAGCTCACTACTTTCTGAAGATTATCTTGGAAAAAGCCAGAGGGCAAAGGAAAAAAAGACAAATGTGATTAAGTGCCAGAGTTTATCCAGTTGACTAGCAACCAGTTCATGGACTGGACTCACCAGGCTCTGCCCAGTTACCTGAGTAGGCTTCCAGGAAGAGGACAAAACACAAACAAGAAGATAAAAATTTATGGACTATGGTTACTTGGCAGCCCTAATACAAACTCAAATGCCTTACAGTTTGCACTATAACTGCATTAACCTAGAGATCAGCAATTGAGACCCATTTTGGATAAATTCAAAACTGTAGATGTTGACCATCATTGGAAATGTTTCCCATTAAAAGGTGGCTCATTATTACCTCCATAGAGGGGACTCCACTGAGCAGACCTCCCTCACCCCAGCCCTGTACCAGATGGATCCCTCAGTTCCCAGCAGGGAGGCAGCAAGATGAGGTAAGACAGGTTCTAATGGTGCCAAGATCAAAGAATTTTCATGATGAGGGAGCTCATGGAATGAACACAGCAGAGGTAAGAGTACAGAACATGGCTATTATTGTGGCCAAGGCAGTATGGTAAAGCAGTATGGTAAAGCAGATATACTAAATGTGCTAAAACAGAATGGAAAATCTGCTCCTGACCACCCTGCACTAATGTCACTACTTCTGGGCTGTCTCTGCTGACAGAGTCATTGAAAATAGATAAAACCTCATGATACCTTGATGACTCTACTTGTCTAACCAGGAGAGGCCAACCCCATGGCCCCAGTTCCACAGGAGAGGGGGAAAGTAACAGGAAATACTGAGGCTTATTGAGTCATAGAAAGTTTACCTCTTCCCACCCTGCACTCTGTTGGAAAAACCCTCGCCCCTTCCTTGCCCAGAAATTGAGATAGTGTCTTGAGGATGTGAGTTCCCCATCTCCTTGGTTACCTGTTTTCCAAATAATTCTCACTTTTCTAACCCTAGCCCTCATCTATGGTGAAGGACTTGAAGAGGTGAGCAGGAGAGCTTTCCTGGCATCAAGCTTGCCAGCAATCAAGTGTGGATGAACAATTCAAAGTGTTGGGTCACTGAGTCTTAGCTCTATAACCTTTCGTTCTACACATAAATGTGTCCTGAATGACTTCTACATCATCCTGTACATGCAGGTGGGTGGAGGAGAGAAGGAAGAATACATGTGTGTACTATTCTTCACCATCTAGTTGGAAGTGGGGGGGTAACTTAGGGGATTAGCTTGTAGGCTGAAACCTGCTGGATGGCCTGAGAGTGAATGTTTCAGGACGCAAAATAGAAATGGAAGATGGATTAGATTGATCTATTGACAAGTAAGCTCTCTTGTTCTCTCCTCCACGTGTGGAGATGTGGGCAACACCAAGGAGTAGCTGGCACAAGATATCAGAAGGACAGTGCTCCTTGCTGGGGAGATCCTGGACATCTAGGTACTTGATTCATGAGAAAAGAAAGAAACTGCTCCTCTAAGGTCCCAGATAGATTTCATTTTGATGCCTTCTTTCATTCTTTATACAATTATCTGATACCTTCTTCAAGCCAGGAACTGTGTGGGCAATGGGGATATACCTGTAAACTCAACAAGTCAAGCCTCGCTGCCCTCAGAGAGCAGCATGAGAGTATGCTTCCAGGGGCAGCAAGAGAGGGGGGAGGCCTTGGGTTTTGGAGAGAGGTTATTTAGTCACATACTAACTCACAGGAAAGTTATAGTTAACTAGCAGTGGTGGTAGGTGGGGGTGAGACATGAGAATGGGAGAGAACAGGAGCCAAACATACTCCATGTCTTTGAATACTTTATAGGCTTCTAGGTGAGTCCCCAGGTAAGCTGATGAGCAGATGTGACAAGCAAACAAGGTCATGAAGAGCTACCAGGTGTTGGAAAGGGAGTGGCTGGAAGTTTGGACAGAGAATAAGCAGCATGAGCAGCAGCTTTACCCATCACTGGGATTTGTTGTCACATTTGCTATGGAAAAGGCAGAACCTGTTCTGGCTCACAAATCCCCCCGATGCACTCAGATGCTCTGGTGACCCAGTACAGGATGCAAATACCTCATTCAGTAAGGAATGGCATGTGGGAAGACTGAGGGAGGTGAGGCCAAAGAAGCTAAAACAGAAAGGTACAAAAAGAAATCATGTTATAAGAGGTGAGAATTAAAATCAAGACCATTGCAGTGAGTGCTTATTTGCTGACTTCAACTACACTCCTGGAGTTGGCTAAGCTGAATCACTTGTCCGTGGTCCTTCAATAAATAATTCATTCACTCAAATTTACGTGCCTATTCAAGAGCCTCTGACAACTCCTGCACTCTTTCAGGCCTGCTTTTGGTACTCTACTGAATCCTCCCCCATCTTTCCAGACTCCCTGCAGCCACAGTTAGCTAACATACCTGGGTCTCTCGTGGTGTGCCAGAACAAAGCTATGCATAGTCAAGGGTTTCCTGGGCTGGGGGAAAGCTTCACAGATAGCTCATGAAGAAAAATGAGTAAAAAACTGATTAAGCACCAATCATTTCAATACACCTGTAAACCTCAGGGTTCACTCCCTCTGACAGTGGGTCTAGGAGTCAGGAGGACCCAGCTGCTCCACAGACAAGCTCTGTGCAGCTCTAGTTCTTCACTTCTAATGTGCATTGGAATAAATCACTTTTAAATTGCTCAGAGATGGAGGAAGGAGTAAGAGATAGAAAGGGTTATAAATATACAGCCTGACTGGTCTTTAGTGTCATTATTTCAAAGTTCAAGGCTCATTCATTTTAGTGCTTGTCACTGTGTTATGGTTGTGAGGGGAGCCTAAGAAATACACAGCCTCGTTTTCATATTTGCCAATGGTTTTAGCCATTAGTCTATCCAGAGTACATGAATATATTCTAGTCAGATGAGCAGACAATACAAAATGGGATCAGTGACATCCTCTGAAAGCATCTGCTTTTCAGGGATGAATATATGGCTCTTGCACTCAAGGGTGCAAAGTCCTTTTGCAATTTTTAACATCATGGCCTGGGCACTTGGGCCTCTTCTCTTTTCCTCCGCTGGCTATCAGGGATCTCAGCTTCAACCTACTTCCCATTCTCTGACAGAGTAAATGGATGTTAGGTAAAGGTTCTTTTAAAATTTGCAAGGCTGAGTAAGACATTCACAAGACTGGGCTAAGAGAAGCGTGTGAGACAGTAATGACACACTGCTGAAAACCGGCACTGCCAAATGTAATTTTAAAGGAGTGCGAGCTTTTCCTACAATTTGATGTGGAGAAAAGTAAAATGAGGCAAATGGCAGAAATAGAACTGCCACTAAAGGGTCCAGACACACTAATGGTTCTAAGATGTCATCCTATGACAGAGGGCGAACTGCAAACTAGAGGACACTGGCCACCCTGTGTGGCACTCTCATGCACTCCAGATGATCTGATAAGGAAATAACATCTTATTGAAAACAAAACCTTGGCTAGGTCTCTGGTCAAGAGGAGATATAATTTATCAAATTACTACATACATGGCATCACAGGAATCACATACAAATGACTTGAAGGTAGAAATGACCAAGTGCATTTAAATTGGAGAAACTGTGCATTTAAATTGGACTTAAGTGCATTTAAATTAAGTGCATTTAAATTGGAGTTAGAAATGTGAATTTTTTGGTTGGTGGGAATCCATGACATATTCTGAAGTTTAGGTATTCAATAGTGAGAGTCGTATGAAACAGGCCTAGCAGAGCTTTAATTTGAATAAAGAAAAATATCAAGATTTAGGGCCAACTCCAAGTCTTGATCCCTGTGACTATGAACAAGTCAAATTCCCTCGTTTGTTTCCTTTGTTTAAAATTAGCAATAACTTTCCTGACTTGTGAGAATTAAACAATATAGCAAATATGAATAAACTCTCCAGAAATAAAATAATACACAATGATTGGCACAAATATGCCACAGAAATCCACACAGACTTGCCCTTACCTTGAAAATGAAAATATACTCAGAGCTGACCACTTGAGTACTACCATAAACTTCCCTATGCTTTAAGAACCAACAAGTGCTTGTTTGCATCACTCTTGTATTGCTTACACAATACCTAGCATATAGGACCTGCTCAATAAATATTTGTAATAGTCACAAATCAAGCTTAAGGAACATGGAAGAACTTGTCTAGTGCCTATCTGACCACCATGCTGCTGTGTCCCAAATGCCAGGGATATCCATGCCCCATTTACCTTCATGTCTTCTACCTTCTTTGTGCATTCCCTGCCTGTGACCTTAAGAGGGAGGTTTCCCTCATCAGAACTTTTTCAGCATTAAGCATGAACTTTTTGAACAAGCAATAGCTGTGCTACCCCTCCCCCCCATTGTCTCCTGTTTAAGATTGCAGATTTCAGGACAGGTATGCTAAAATGTGAGAATGACCTTAGTTGGAATTTCCCTTCAGGGAGATGCAGGAGGAAGGTGACACAGATTTCCCAAAAGGCAGGAAATCAGGGTATATAAAGAGTGTGAAAACAAAGAGAAGGGATGCAATATGGAGGTCAGATAGAGAGATTCATGGAGGAGAGTGATTTGGTTTCAGTCATTTTGTAAGATAGAGATGTGAACCATGTGAGCTTGGCCATGTGGCCACCAGGGCCCTGCAGCCCTTGGTTGACCTGGGCTAGCCGCATGTGTGCTAAATGCAGTTAAGAAGTTTGTAGATTTAAACTCCGTGTTAGAGTTTGTTTTGCTGAGTTTGACTGGTGTCTGGAAGAGGCCGTGCAAAAGTTAAGCCTGAAAAGAAAGTGAACTTGGCTAGGTCTGGTACCATGAAGTTTCTGCTACCTGAAGACAACAAGGAGAAGGCAGTGTAAAAGAGGAGGAGCAAGCCAAAGGAGCGCCCCAAAGAAAGATGTCTTCAAACACGTGGAGAGGAACTCTGACTGGCTGACACTGGTGAGATAATCAGGACTGAGAGACTGAGGACTTTTTGGCAATCTGGGAAAGGACTTTAGACAATGCTGAAAAAGGTTTTGGATAATGTTAAAGTAATCGGAGTTTTCCTTACATGTTTTTTGTGTAGTTATTAGGATAATTAAAAAATCACTTTGTTAAAAAATAAATTAGTCTGCACTGATAGTCTTGCATTAGTTTGGTATTTTGGTTGAGAAGGCTGGGGATGGTGAAAAAACCCCATAAGAGTTTAAATTGCATTTTTAAGTTTTTCTTTTTAGGTGTAAAAGAGAAAAAGCAGAGAAAAGCAGGTAGCTGATGTTTGCATATCAATAGTAGGCAGGTACAGTGTAAATGCTAAGGAAAAGTTTGTAGCCTGCTTCCTAGGGAGAAAAGCAGGCAGTGGTGTGGCTACTTCAAGGAAGGTAATTGCTGATGGCCTACTTATAGCCTGCTTTAAAAAGGGAAGCAGGCCTATGTGTTCAGTTAAAGTTAAAGTCAAAATGTCTTCCTTATACCCTGTTTCACAAGGACATGCAAGGAAAAGTTATATTGGTATCTGACTCCTTGTACAGTAGTGGAGCAGGGGACGTAACACACCCTAGGCTCACCATGAAAGCAAGGTTCAACGCTCTGGAAGGGGCCTTTCCTTTTCCATTTACCACCACATCCCCAAGCCCTGGCTTGATTCCCGTCACAGAATAAATTCTTGACAAATCAGCTTTAAACTGAGGCAACTCCTTCCATGAATTTTTAAGCTACAGCTAGTCTAGGAAACCAGTGTCTATAAATGACCTTAAGAGCTACTGCAGCATGACAGATTCTGACTTCACTATCAAAGCCAATGGAAACAAACCTGCAAAATATCTCATTGAGGGATTTTTACAAAATTACTAAAAACTCACCTTGGTTTCCCGAAGAAGAAACTGCAGGTCCCGTCCACTTAGGATACCGTGGTTCTTCACATAACTAGGGATATTCTTTGTGCCAGAGCCGTAAACAGTTGCATGTACTTCCATGTATGTATGGATAATGTCCAAGTAGATCTTCTTGTTCTAAAGAGAGTGCACAAGGACAAGGTGTTTCTCTTTTCATTCTTGGACCAATCTGTCTCATAGCTGGAGGGCTCAGAGAGGGAAGCTCTTAATATGGAGATTGCAGGGCATGACAACTTAACCAAACATTTCTTCCAAAAGTGATCTGAATGGATTCTGGGACAAAAACTGTCAATATTGCTACTGTGCAATTTTTGCCAGAAAAAACATATATAGCAATGTATTACTGAATAGCTTACGGCCAATTCTTGTGAAATATTGTGTCCTTGCTTTTGAAATTACCAGGGGTCCAACACTTTGCTCTTGCTCCTCCTCTTTATGGGGAAGAAAGTTTGGGGACTCTAAGAGAAGGCAGTCAGTTGAGCTGGAAAATTTATCCAGAGACGCTTGGCTTCCCTGAGGGATAGAAACATCCCCAGCGCTTGCCAATGTTTCCAGAGATGATTGACTCATGTTGTCGGAACTGAATCCCACCTAATTCAGATCATGGGTAAAAAGAGAGCTTCCCACAATATCCTCATTGATTAGGCTGCTAGAGAGAGAATACCCATCTAGGCAGCAAACGTAGAGCAAGATCAAGTGCAAGCTCTGACAAATCCTGAACACCTCAATACTAGTTTTACTTTCATAAGTGAAACAAAACCTCTTCTCTGTATAGGCACCCAATTTTGAGGCATGATCCCTCAATTGTAATGACCTTGGAAGTGGAAGCAAGATCACTTTTCCTTCTTCCTCCTGCTTTCTGTGACTAAGTTGTACAACCTAGATTTTGTTGGTTGCTTTTTATTGTTTTTGGAAATCTGAAAGATTTTATTGTGTTTTCCAATTGTGGGATAAGACCTGATTGAACACACTTCAGGCAAATGTGCTCATAGTCAGTTTCTTTTTTTTTTTTTTTTTTAATTTAAGACTGCAAGGACCACTGGTGAGTACAGCACAGAGAAGGGGGTGGGCACCTCTGACCTGATAGGGGCAGGTCAAGGGACAGCAGCACCTCTGAGGCTGCCACAGGGGTCTGACCTCACTGATTTGGAGACCAGCTCCCCAGGAAAGCAGGTGCCTGTGTAGGCACTGCCATTGCTAATCCATACCTTAGTGAAAACACTGTAGAGTGGACAAATGCTCTACATCATTTATTAAACATCTTCACACTAGAAGAAATGCATGGTCCATATTCTTCATTCTGTGCAGGATGATTCTGTTCAGAACGACTCATACCCATCCCTGCACCCTAATGTGTAAGTGAAACACTTGGACTCAAAGCTGATTTCATGCCATGCTGGGCCAGTCCAGAAAATGCTAAATTCATAATTTCAGAAAGCATTACCTTGAATTAGTATAGAGGTAAGTAGGAAGACTGAGTGAACTGTGACTTTGGATTTAAATTAGGGTTCTTCTCTGTGCTAAGTTAAATTGAGGGGTTCTATGATTCTTATGTTAAGTGTCCCTGATAATTCCTGCCCTACTATACTCTTTCCTCATGGCCTCCATCTCTACCCTTAGCCACCGGGAAGCAGAGGGGGCTCTGTAACCCTGTCCCCTGCCATAGCTAGTAGGCCCAGGGTGGGTGTGCCTGGTTGTGCCTGGATGGTGTGACTGAATTCATGAAGAAGGGCTCAGCTAATCAGCTCCCTCAGGTGCTCAGGATCCTACACAGAGAGATTACCAAGCCCAGCCATGGGCTTTCGAGGATGAAGGCCAGTCAACGTTGAGGTCCAGACAAGTATACCAGATACAAATTCTGAGGAAGAGGGTTGACAGTTTGGGGGCAGTGCAGGTGCAAAGAGTCAGGTAAAGAGTTGAAAGAAGGAAAGACAGATAAAGACAGTTGGAATAAGATAATCAGGTAATAGGAGTGACTCAGAGAGTAACTGAGACCCAGACATCATCCCTGCAAGGGGGAGAGAGCCTGGGTGGGGAGAGGGAGACCAAGAGAAAAGAAGGGAGGAAGAGAGGGACAAAGAAGAGAGAACAATAAAAAGAAAGGAAAGAAGCAGGCAGGAGAACACCTTCTAGGTCCCACCCTATCCACAGCTATTCCCTATCCTAAGCCACTTTCCTGATATTTACAACAATATAAGCTTCCCTAACTTCCCCCCCCCCCCCTCAACTTACACATGTACTGAAAGACTCTGGGTGGATTCCTAGCATCTAAAAGGAGACCAGTCAAGACATCCTTCTGGTCTTTCAGCAGGCACAGGGGCACATTTCCCTGTGACAAGCTACTTGCTAACTAGTGAAGATGGACCAAGGGCCCATGAACTGTCTGCAGTTGGCGACAAGAGTGAATGGCCTACTTAGTTCCTTCCCGGAGAAAAACACTGCAGACCAACTCAAGGTTAGTATTCAGGTATCATTTAGTCAGCTTAGAAACTAAGCTACCAATCCAGGCCTTGTAGGCAAATTTGGGGCACTTAAGTTGATAAGTTGTTTTAGGGCCAGTTGACAAACTGGCCCTAAAACAGATATTCATGACCAGAAAAGCCAGCTCAGCTCCAGGAATGCAGAAGCAGGGCCAGGACATAATCTGTGTCAAAGCCAGCACCCAGATCAAACATCCTGGCAGATAATTGGTGCAAACTGGCATCAGTAGTTAGAAAGCCCACAAAAACAGTAAAAAAGAGTTTGAAATCCTCCCTCACACACAGACCTCACCTGTGTTTTCCTGTGTTCTCTTGCAAGGTATTTCGATAAATCTGCCTTTTCTGTTCTCTACTCTGTCCCTGGTGATTTTTTTCACCCCTGTGCTTCCATCCTCACCCTGATATTACACTGCCACATTTAGGATTTTCTAATCAGATGCCTAGGAAGGAAATAACAAACTTGGATACATATGCATTGCCATCAAGTCCAGAAAGCATTGAGACTCTTTGAAGCGTAAAAAGGGGACACGTTTAGGCAAGTATAAAGGTGTAAGCAAAGGCTAATAATATCTATGAACTTATTAACATTATGGCATGATGAAATTTTAAAGCAGAAATTATCTTCAGAGAAGATTTAAGTTCGTGAATGAGAAAATCACAACATGCTATTAGAGGGGGAAAAATGTTTCAAACAACTCCAGTCTTTGAAGTTGAGATGACAATTAGGTGATTCCACCCCAGGTTACCACTTATGAGACTTCTGTAGAAATCTGGTGGAGGTGAAATGCTACCTACTGCAGATAAACATGCCACAGGAGTCACTCACCTAAAGGAGCTGCTCTCTACCCCAAAGCTAAAGCTCCCTGCATACTGGATGCTTAAGAAACACAAAGAGACAAGTTCAATTTCAGACTGGTGGCCAAATTCTGGGTCCAGAAATTCAAGTACCTCTTGAAACTCTCCCTCTGCACCTGTATGCTGCACACACTCCCCATTCAACAGGTTTAAAAGGGAATTCAACTTTTTGCTTTCCCAGACTCCCACCCCACTCTCCTGATCATAGGGTTGAGCATTAATTTCTCAGCCAGGGATCTGTGCCAGAATCACAGAGGTTATTCCACACATCAAATCAGTAACAAAGTTCTGTTGGTTCTGTCTCTGTAATATAAACTTGGTCTCCTTTCCTTGACCCTCACTCACCAGGATCATTCTGGAGTTAATCTGACCTCATCTCTCTGGGATTCAAAAAGGTGACGGAACTGGTCCGAGGCTACTGTAAGTAAGCAGCAGTGCTGGGACTGCTGGCAAAAGAGTTATCTGGCTCGATGCCATTGTTTGACCATGAGAGACAATGATAGTGACCATGTTTTTACATGGACATTTGTAGTTAAGTAAAAAATTATGAAAGGGAATGACAGACACCAGCTTCTGGATGTAAATTACTGAGGAGAGAAAGAAGTCAAGGGAGGTAGATGGAGCTTTAGTGATAATCGTAATACATCACTAGTCTGATGTAAACATTTACAAAATATAAACATCTATAAATACGGACTGTGGATTTATGTGACAATTAAAATGTAAGAACTTTAAAAATACACAGTCAAGACAAGACAGAAACCAGTCTATGTGACTCCAGAGACCACCACTGCCACCACACTGGAAAGCTCAATTCTTGCCTTAAAAAAGATGCAAAAGATCCCCTTCTCTCTCTACTACAGACTGCTATCTATTGTGTTTCAGAAACAGGGTGCTAAGATGTCTTAAATTAGGCTCAGTACTGCCTGTCTCTCCCTAACCCAGGCACAAGCTCAGGGTAGGGTTGGGACATGCTGGAGGGAGGATGTTTTTCCAAAGACTTCCTCTTCTGTATTTCAGACCCAGGGTAAAGGTGACACCAGGGAACTGATGGCTCATTGATCCAAGAACTACATCATGATGACTCCCTCTGCTTCTTAAGAGGCCAAGGACATGTCAGGTTAGGCTGGGACTGAGTGAGTCTGCTTCCCCAGCCCCTCGGCTGGGACAGCCATCTTGAAGATCAACAGCTTCCACCCCAAAGCCCAGCCTGCATGGGCTGGGGCTAGTGGCAACTGAAGGAGACCGGCCCAGGGAACACCAGGCCCCTGCACCAGCAGCCTGGGGAGGAGATCACAGAGAACAAGTGAGCTCCCCTTCCAGTCTGTACCCTGAGGCAGATCCCGGTTGCCAAAGAAATGGGCCTGAGAGAAAGGCTAGCACTGCAATTTGCAATTGAAAGGACCCAGGACTGTCAGGTTAGGCTGGGACTGAGTCTGCTTCCCCAGCCCCTCGGGTGGGACAGCCATCCTGAAGGTCAACAGCTTCCACCCCAAAGCCCAGCAGCGCTGGCATGGCAAAATCAGAAAACAAGGACACTTTCTACTGAAAGCATATAGGCAGATTTAACCATAACTATATAGGCTTCAACATGCCTAATACTAGAGCAGTAGTTATCCAATACATAGAGCAGATCTGAAAGGAAAACACAGGAAGGAGGAAGAACATAAATACTCAAGCAAGTCCTAAGAAAAATAACTCACCACCAAAGGATAAACAATCTGAAGAAACCATCTTGGATGACATGGAAGATATGCTCCATATGTTAAACAAAGAATTCAGAATCAACGTGATGAAAGTATTCAAAGAGGCCAAGGAAGAGGGGGAAAAAAGGGAAAGCAAAAGGGTAGAAGCCTTCAACAAATTAAGAGAAGCAGTAGAAAACTATAAAAAGAATA